>JAVXUO010000201.1:0-211173 GCA_033065855.1 Escallonia rubra | reverse complement strand
GGGCCCTCAGATTCTCGGGGCTGCCAATGTCATCAAGCTGAGAGTACTAGCCCATGCGGAATTTGGATCCTTTGACACGCGCGCGCACACACACTCACCACCTCGACAACCATTTGCTAATCAAAATGAAGCTGATAAAATTAGAAAGAAGAACACAGGTTTATAGGAAATGGAGCTGATCAAGTTTCCACATTTGCATTCAAGCTTCCATACAAGGACATCCAAACAGCTAGCAAAAAAGGATGGAAGTTAAGCGAAAAATGGGCAAAAGCAACTTGAAATTGATCCCAGAATGAAAAAAATCAAGATCTTTATTAACTATCAATCAAGCAAAATCTCTGGTCTCTGGGTAAGAGAAACGAGACGACAATCTCTACACACGTTATTTGAACATCCCAAGCGGGCTTCTCAATCAATAGAATTAGAACTGATTATGAGTGAACCCCTCCTACATTGCTTTTCAAAACACTTTTTTTACAGTATTGGATTTTCATGTAAGTGATCTCTGCGGGACTTGAACTGAGAGACGAACAAAAACGAACCTTTCGACTTATTTCCGTTTCCTATCTCTTCAACAGACTAAAGCAGAGATCGAACGCTGATTCTACAGCCTGCTTGAGTTGATGGAAGTGATTTCTGCACTTGACCTGAGAGATGTATAAAGGCATACCTTCCTGGACTTATTTTCAGTTTAGCATCTCTCAACGGACTGAAGCAGAGATGGATTGCTGATTGTACAACCCGCTTACCCCACTCGCAAAATGCTGCCGGTTTCTTCTTCGCTTTGTAACAACCACGAATCCTTCACTATCTCCATCTTTGTTCTTTCTTACATCGGCTGTTTTTGACCCTTCGTTGTTTCCACTTTGAGAGACCAACTCTGTCTTTCCTTCATTCCCGTACAAGATTTGTATAATTGCACTATCATTTGCAATAGCTTCTGCAGAAGTTTCTTTTGACTTGGATCTCTTCTCATTAGCTGGAGAATCCTTAGCAGGATCGGCATTCTGATGAACTGACTTTACGATGAAGCTAAGCAGTATCTGCCTAGCTAGCTCTGCTTTTTCAGCATCCGAGCTGGCTTTTCTCAACCTGTTCTCGTCAACTTTATTGGCAGTCTTCTCGTCAAGTTTCTCTTCTGCGGAAAACTCCTTACTAGCATGAACAGAGGAATTTGAATCAGTAGAAACGTTTAGATCTCCAGTTGCTGGATTTGCTTGCCAAGCTCTTTTTGGAACAAACTCAGGTGCGTGTGGATTCATAATTCTCGGAGAACCAAATCTTTCTGAAATGGGGATTTGATATTTCAATAGCCCCTGTTTCATGTGAAAGGAATGGCTCATCTTATAATATAAAGGTGATCTAGGCCCACAAGGAACTCTAGCAGCAACTGGTGGGAACTCTACGGGCTCTGCGAGCATCCCTTGGCTGGCTATTACATCATAAACACTTGTTACAGCAACTGAGGTTACTGGATGAGCCAAAGGGACGCCACCTGGATTATATGGCTGAGCTGCAGCTGAAAGCTTGCTCCCATTTGTTTCTGCAGCATTTTCCAGATTACTGGAATCCACCATCTCTTCTATTTCCGGGGAAGATTTGTCCATATCAGATCCACTTTCATGGTCATCACCTTTGTGAGCATCTTTTACATCTTCATCATCTGGTATTTCTTCATATACAGCAGCCTTGTTACTTCCATCATCCTCTGATGTCTCGGGTAGACTATCTTGGACTGGGGTATCAGTTTTTTCCTCTTCGAGTTCTTCAACCTTCTCAAGTAAGGGCTTCAGGACCGTACCTGGCGGTGCCACTGCAACCTCTTTGTAGGACACAGATTTTGTAGCCATAGAAGTCAGAGTGGCATGAGTTGGGGAGACTCTGGAAACTGGTGTGGCAGGAACTTTAGAAACATGAGTTTTTGCTGGAAGCTTGGTTGAATCTTCTCCAGCAATCAAGCTGGGAGTCTTTGATTGCTTCAGTGGAGACGGTTCAGTTGAAATTGTCTTTGGTGTTGCTTTTTGTCCCTGTGAAGTGCCTTCCCTTCTATAATTGCTGTCCCTTGAATGATAGTACTCGGAATTGCTTATCTTAAGCTTACTGAGATTTGGTCTCCTTCGGCCAAACCTTCGGCCAGCACCATTCGCTGACCGCACCCTAGAATTGGCTTCTTGCCACCCTTCATCTGAGCTTGTTTCTTGAACAGATTCTTCTCTAACTACAGGATCATGTCTAGTAATGTCAATGTCCTTGGGTTCCTGGGAAAGAACCAAGACAGGCTTATCCTCCACTTCATTAAATTCTGCAGGGACCAAAGTAGTTTCTGTTGTGCCAAGGATCGGGGAACTGTTGCTTCTTGAAAAATGCTGCACTTCATTGGAGTTATCACTAACCGGCCATACCTACCAGATCACATACAAAATAGGTAAAGAGTAAAACAAATACAGCTTCCAAAGTTATGATTTAATGTCAACTACTGTTTGCATCATTCTACCTCTGGTGCAAACTCCAGGACAAAACTCATATTATCGCTCAAAAACAAAGTCAAGTTAAAATAACTTCAATTCATTAAGTTCACCAAAAAGTAGTTGGCTTCAAAACTTTTTGGGGAAGTAGGCATAAAATGAGTCACCACAAGTAAGACTAAGAAAGTTAAGGACCTTTTAATCGCTTCTGACAGGAGAAACAATGTATGATCCACTAGTAATGTTCAAAATGAAATCTGAGCCCATGATGGTTTCACGTAAATTTGGCAAACAACGTTTTCCGCCTGTAATTTGGGTCTTCTTGTTTCCCCAAGTAAGTTTCCTTATAAGGAAGACATAAACTGACCACATTCACCTGGGATTTCAGTTCTTCATTCACAACGGAGAAGTAGCATTTGGTAAACCCATTAAGGAACACGCGTTGTTACAACATGAAATACACATTGTTTGGCCTTAAATACTAGCTTAATCTATTAGAGCAGATAATAAATTAAATGACAATTGGGCGCTGGGTGGGTACAAATTTTCCTGCTTGCATTTGGTTCCTACCATGTCATTGCAAATTGCACTCGCTTATGTTTCTGCACTCAGTGCACCTTAATTTGTCTCTCCATGTCCAATCATGGATTTGCAAGTAAAGAAAAACGTAAAGCTGATCTTAACTCTAAGCTCTTAGAGCAACTGTAACTTCAGAATATAACTACCTTTGCTCGCCGTTTCCTCTGTGAATCTCCTCCCTTTAAATCCTGATCTGGATTTATGAAATCAAGGAGATCTGATACACTGCAAAAGAAGTCAAAGGTTTTGGTTTGCAAAATTTTGTATCAGAGAGTTGAAATCACATAATTTGGGAATACCATATTAATACCTAAGGTGACCTTTGCTGGCAATGGATGCATCAGGCCTCGGAGTCCCATTTCTCACCGCTTCTTGCTGCTCCAAAGCTTTTGATTCGAAATACTCGAGCCATGCAGCAGCATCCTGGGGGTAAGAAACATATATCTCATAATCCGACTACATACATATCTCTCAGTCCGACGAACAAACAGATGATTAATACGCTAGTGAAGTCATGGGGAGTGCAATTCGTGTTCCACTTTTTTACTCCCGCCCTCCACCTTTTCCTCTTATCCTTTTTCTTTGTTTATCAGAAAACTACCCCTCCAGTCTCCACTAAATCCCCGGATCTCTATCTCACTCGATCCGACTACCGCATCACTATCTCACTTGATACCACTAACTGGAAGATCCGGTGGAATGATGATAAAGAAATGTAAGATTCTTGAGGAGCCCTAAAGATGCCTCCACAGTGTTGTACAATACTTGGGTACCTAACTTAAGGAATCTACCATTTGCCAATAACTTAATCGAGTACGGTGGATTGAGGACTTTAGAGTAGTAGCTATAACACACTTAGACACATAACAAAGAAACTATATCGAAAGAGAAGATAGAGGAGGCGGAGTGGCGGGGTGCGTGACGATGTTGGCGGTAGGTGGCTCGGTTTTACTTCTTCCAGGTTATGGTAGGTGGTTGCAGACCAGCGTGTGATAGCTGTAAGTTCAGTTGAAGCAATAGTGGAAATGGTCATTCTGGCCACGTAAGGTGAAGCAATAGTTGTTGCGACAATCATTCTGCTGATTCCAATTTCTTCCGGCCAGGATCCAGTTCATTTGAAGCAATAGTGGAAATGGGCCATGAGAGTTGTTGCGACAATCATTCTGCTGATTCCAATTTCTTCCGGCCAGGATCCAGTTCATTTGAAGCAATAGTGGAAATGGTCATTCTGCCATGAGATTGGTGTAGGTGGTTACGTAAGGTGAAGCAATAGTTGTTGCGACAATCATTCTGCTGATTCCAATTTCTTCCGGCCAGGATTCAACTCCGTTCTGATGATAGCAATCTCTGCTGGATAGGGTTTAATGCCTCAGTAGTTGCTGGTTGATAAAAGAAATGAGCCACTAATATTTGGCTCTCTTTGAACAGCGGCAGTTGAATTTGGAGCAAAGAGAGATGGGAGAGGAGGCTGTAAGTGCGAAGAGGGAAGACAGCTTGTGAGTCATTAGAGGAAGGAGAAAGAGAGAGGTAGTCAGGGTAGTCTCAGCAAGAAAGGAAGAAAATTGAAGGGATATAACAGGTGGAGTGCGGGACTAAAACAGCGAAGCACGGATAGCACTCCCCTAACATTTCAAACATGCCAGTTTATTCTGAAGTTCAGTTTTTCTAAAGGTCTGCAGCAATCTACTGCAGAGATAGTCCAATAAGGCAACATGCTGTGCTTTCCCTATGTAGTACAGTAAAATTAGAGGAAACAAGGTCACTAATATAGCCTAATGATATATAACTGAGGTAAAAGTAAAGCAACTCATTCCAAGTTCACCTGAGTACGAAGGTCCTCTGCTCCGAGTTTGGCCTGTAAAATCTGTAATGTAGTTTGTTCATGTTGCACGCTCAACGAATATGCTTCCATCAATGAGAGAGCTATGGCTATGGCATGGTAGCTAGCAGCAGTCTGCCAGATGAGAAGACAGCATAATCAGTTTAGCTCCTGAGAAGCATTAGATATGCATGTGTGTGTGTGTGTGTGAGAGAGAGAGAGAGAGAGACCTGTATGTGATCTGCTCCTAATAACCTTTGATTGCATTTAAGGGCTTCGTGCAGGTATCTGAGAGCAACATGAACATTTCCCATGCCCTCTTCCATCATTGCCACATTTATATATGTTGCAGCTGTGTTTGGGTGAGACAGTCCACACGTAAAATAGAGAAGGAACAGAGCACGATTGACGTATCTGCCAAAGATAATGCAACTAATCTAATTAAGAAGGCCAATGAGTTGAATGATAACGAAACGCGTGAAGAACTCTAAAGTAGGAGAGATATAATAGGAAGGCTGAGGCAGGGAGAAAGGCCATGGGGTGTCTTCACAAGAAATTTGGCTTTAAATAGAGCAGAATGAGCAGGGTTCATAGACCTGACCCCAATCAGCTGGGAACAGTGTTGAGTTGAGAATAATCTATAGTATACCTTTTGACCTACTATTTTTAAGAGCACCGAAAATTTGAACAAAAATGTACATACAAATTTCTCCTGGCAAATCAAATTCAGGTGCAAAGGTTTCGAGAGTACTTACTTCAATGCCAGTTCAATGTGTTGGAGACGATAGTAAAAGACGGAAAGATCCCCATAACTTTTCATCGTATCCGGATGGTCAAGCCCAAGTTCCCTCTCATTGATATCTAATGCCTTCTGCTGATATATAGTTGCCTAAAAGAGGAACAGAAAAAAGAGTTAAATGTAACGGTATAGATCAGCAACCCCCATTATCTAGCCCTTAAGATAGAATTGGTGATTAGTCACAGAACCATGTAGACATATGCAAGAAAGGAGAGAAAGATACTCAATTCATGAGTAGAGCTGCATCTAAAGAACCCAAAAACAGGCTTCCAAGAGAGCAAAACTATACAATTTAACTAACAACTGCAGGTGTTTTCATATGAATGATATGATCGTAGAACCCCTAGAAGAGGTAAAGTTCGTGCTCAAATTTGCACAGCTAGGGTCCTCTATAGGAGCGTGAATACGAACTTACAGAAGATTCAGTAAAGAATATTAAAAAATAAACAGATGACCTGAAAAAAATGCAGTTGACATGCAAAATGCATAATCAAATATATCAACTTATACGCTCTCAAGGCAGTCTCTCTGTTCTCAAAGTTAATGCTCTCACAGTCTCCTCCTGGCTCCCGCTCTTGTTCAGCGGTTAGGAGGTGGATGACTGGTGGGTTGCATCTCTTACTTGGCTTGCTGTGAAAGATGGTTGTGGCCTTGTGGCTTAGGTGTGATTGTCAAAATTTAGGTGGAACAATTCTCCATTAGTCGTGTCCGGCACGTGACAACTAAGTCAAACATTGGACGGTAACCCGCGGAAGTGCAGACCACTTGTCAGAAGGGACCAGAAAGACCATAGTTCAGGGGCAAACTGTAATTAAGCTTTCTGCATCATAAAGCTATACTATTCCTTGAACTTGTTATTTTACAGTCACCAAATTACAACACAATGCTGAGTATTCATAACCACGTGAAAATGTTTCTAAACACCCTAATCGCATCAAATCAAATTACATTCTTCAGCTAGACAGCTGTCAAATTGATCAAGAAGTCGTGCGACAGCATTAAATGAGATAAGAACTATAAGTGAAAATTCATCAGTGTTGACCTGAAAGCTTCACAGCAGAAAATGGTGTACCTGATTAAAGTCTCCAGTGTGGTAAAGGACCACTGCTAGGAGACTGTATGCACTTGCAGTTGTTCGATGGTAGGGACCACAGACAGCTATCATCTTTGCCAGTGCCTTCAATTTCAAGTTACACAAACTGGTAAACCTCTAAGCTGTCTCAGAAAGAACTTGCATAACTACTAGATGGCTTTGATACCTTTGTACCATAGTTAACTGCATCCTCTAGCTTTCCTTTATCTAGAGCAATCTTGGAGGACTCCAGTAGATTCCGCCCATCAGCAGAAGAACATCCTACATGCTGTTGACAATAGTTTCAACAATAAGGTCAACGCTAAATGATTAACTAACAAATATTCAGATGGTCAAAACCAAACTGTGTGTGTGTGTGTGTGTGTGAGAGAGAGAGAGAGAGAGAGAGAGAGTCTCACTTTACACACAGGAACCAAGCTGATAACATCAGATTTCTTAAATGGGTTTGGGCTGTCCATATCATAATCTCTAGGGACCAACTCCAATCCAACCTGAATAAGAATGCATTTTCTTTAATTTCGTTGGATATTGAGCAAGGATCAGAAGCAAAGAATGCGGAAAATACCTTATGGCAAAGTCCTCGGAGAATCGATAACTTTCTCAGGTGTGAAAATTCATCTTTTAGCTTCCAACTATATCTTTTAGCTAGAAATGATTGTAACCACCGCAATTTAAAATCTTCAAACAAGTTTTCCTCACCATCTTCCTTTGCACGGATCCCAAGCAACAAATTAAGGCAAGAGGCTATTGCTAAGGATAAGTCCGCGACATTTTCAACAGAAGCAATAACTGCTCTAAGAACATGCTTGAAAGCACGAGTGACCATTTCATGAATACAAAGCGACTGTATGTGAGGAAGCTTCTCTGCGAGTTCAACCTGATTTGTGCAACAAATAAAATCCAGCAGATAGTTTATATCGCATTTATGTAAGAACAAACTCCCAAGAGAAATCTGTTATCCCAACAATAATATAGCTTATGGAGATAACTAATGTTGTGAAGTCAACAACAATTAGACCTTCCATCTGACATTGTAATTCCCTAAACAAATATTTGTGACCAGCACCATATCAATTTTGGTCTGGACAAGCAAGCTATTAAAGAATTAGGCATACGTGTGTGCACGTGTCTGAGTTCGTGCTGGTGCTGGGAGATGGAGGAAGAATTCCTTTCTTACCACGCGACCCAAAGAGTGCATTCTTAGTCCCCTTAGATGCATAAAGTCAGTTAGTGTGCGTCCATCAACTGGAGAAAGTTCCAGTGATCCGAAGTCTGTCACCTAACAAAAAAAAAAGAAAAAGAAAAAGAAAAAAACAAGAGATCATGTTTGCAGGCCATGCATAAAAAGAGTGCATTTTCAAATTTTCCAGTGTCGATGTATAAGTTAATAGTACCAGCTTAGGCAAAGCAACTTCGTCATAGTATTGGTATGCCATCTTGATGAGCTCATCCACTGGCTGTTGTAATGAGCAAATCACAGATACATCGTCTTAGTGGGGAATGTAACTCAAAGTGCCGTTAACATGGTGAAGCAGCAAGAAAATAGTATATGCAACGCAATAGCTTTTCTTAGCTTATTAGGACAAAGGACAATTAAGATGACTCTGGCAGACCTTTAGATGAAGACCCGTCCCGCTTTCTTTTAGACGCAAGAAGGCTTCTTCAGGAATGAGTTTCTGCAACTCTGTCTCCTGATTCAACCCGCCATTAGTCAGCTCTTCCATGCTGCTTTCCGCATTCAGTATGCTAGCTTTAGAATCGGTATCATCATTATCTTCCATGCTACTACTTAGTCTCTTTTCCCTTTTCTTCAGCATTTTAAATTGTTTTCCAAGTCCTTTAACCACTGGTTGAGATTTCTCATTTTCTGGGCTTTTAGAACTTTTGTTATCCTCTGGTGCTTCCTGCTTTTGTAGATGTTGCAACCAACACGAACCAAGTTCCCATCTGATAGACCTTTCAGAGACTGCTTCTTTCTCTTCTAATTTACTCCAGCTCTCTTTTATTACATTGCCAACCAGCAATCTTGAAGTTTCAAGGTCACCCTGATTAGATTGTGGTGAATGGCCTCCAGATAACTCGGTGGTGCATGACTTGAGAAGTAGAATCCTTAAGCTGTAAAAGATTTCATGCCCCATAAGTCCAGTATGTCCAGATAATGCGCCGTACAAAATTGGGCAATTCCAATCGTGACGACTAATGCTGCTAGAACTCATGACACTTCCGTATTTTAGGTTTCTCAGAATAACCCCTTATTTCCTTTTCAGCTTTCCTTGCAAGACTACTGGTGGCCCCATAATTCAATCCTCAACAAGACAGAAATTGTCATTTAATTTTTTTTTAAGATTACTGAGGAATGTAAACCCACACCTCATTTGTTGTTAAAAGACAACATCGTAAGTAATCCTTTTTTTGGCGACAAATAGGTTGTGTCTAAGCATTCAAGGATGCAGTTTTGGCCTTTTCTCTATTCCAATGTTTTTTTAGGGAAAAAGGTCCATTTGGTTAAGAGAAAACTCACTATAGCACTAATAAAAGAGGAAGGGCACTACTTTTCTGTCAAGTTTCAGACATGCCCCAACAAGTTTGGTTAATTTCAGCATTCATTCACTTCTATGGCTCTTCAGTTACTAATTAAATAGGTGAATTGGGAACATTACTTCTGTGTAGTCGTGAGACGTCAATGCACATCAGTAATTTATATAAAGATCCACCAGTGTGAATTAAGGTGTAAATGCAAGATAAAGATCCAAACCTGTTAATGTTAAGCGCATTGGCTCCTCCATCTGGTTGATCATTAATCTCAAGATCTCGTGCCATGTACTTTCCCTTCTTAATATCACCCACGGCCTTTACGATTGCTGTGTATCCACTATGTCTTACAACCACGGTACTCAATGACATTTTGTCCTGCAAAAGTTGCCATGCTGCTTCAACTTTCATGGTTGGGAAACAATGAATACCATTTCGAGGGAAATCGTAATAGACAGAGTTGCAAATTGACACGTGAGAACAGATTTAAATATTTAAACAATTGTGTAAGAATACTCTTCTTATAATAAGCTCAAGCCTCGAATTAAGTAAGAGAGGCAGACCTAGTTGGGCGAGCATAACACTTGATACGGAGATTATGACTACAATGGATACCCTCAGAAAGTGCTTTGGGCACATGCATTATGTGACTCAAATACTCAAGAATCAAGAAAAAACAAATGGAGATAGTGGATCAAATGTATCTGTTTTACCTTTATTGTTGGAGATATCTATATACGATCTATCTTCGAACCAATATAGACTATCCTCTATCCAGATAGAACGTTAATAATTTTCTCCAATTAAAATATTTACTCCAGACAATAACCTAAGCTCGTATACAATATAGAAGCAAAACTTATCACAAGATGCTTAAACCATCAAAATATCACATTTCTAAGCATGTCTGAAACTGATAACCAACAAAACCTAAAAGGCCATTAAAATGCCATTGTCAAGGAGAACTAGACATTGGTGCCTTGATGCACAGATTATTCAAGTGTCTTTTACGAGTAGATTTTAGCTTCTGCCGAAATTCCATAAATGAGCGTCAAATACATAAAACAGAAATAGAAGGCAATTATAGAATGAATCATGCTTTAGCTTATAAGCAATACAGGTGAGGAGTACAGACACGAAAACTTCATTGTAGACGGAGTAAGCGACCTATACTATTTATTGGAAGAAACAGATAAGGCCACCATATAGGAATTACAAATTTACTTTGGAGGATATGTAAGTTAAGTCTTCCTCATCCTTACCATAAGTTGTCGCTTCTATGTAATTGTTCACTACCAAAATGACTCACAAGTATAGAACTGACCATTGAACTGATACTTACATGCACAACTACACTCTCATCTGCAGTTACCCCTTTAAGCAAATTCCGCTGAGCAAATTCCTTAGCTGACATACCAGGCGATCCACTGCCAAAAAATTTTACTTCTAACTTTGAGCTTGCATCTGCAGCGTCTCGGCTTACAGTAATGGACAAGTCCCCCACACGACCCTCATGCACAGTTGAGCCTGAAGAAGAATTCAAAACATCTTTTCTGCTTGGAGAGGATTCTACCACTCGTTGTATAGCTGAAACAGCTTTAAAGATGGCGACATCGACAAACAGGCTATGCAGCAAGAAAGCCTTTCGGTCCCGGACCATTCTCTCCTCCTCGGTTTTGCAAGGGAGGCTTGCTAAAATTGCAAAGTCGGTGGCCCATGGTCTATCATCATGTTCACCGTCTCTTCCCTGGCCTCCACCATTGCCACCCCAATTCTCATCTTCCATCGGCAGGGGTAGGAAGTTCGATGCAGCATCAGCAACAGATGGAGGTACAAGCCACGTATTGGAGCGAAAACCATACGGAAGATTACCAAACTGAAAAGACATGGCAGGAGCTTATTCACTTCTACTATTAACATTATGGCATTCCAGTTGAAGCTTCTTTAAAATAAACAAAATGTAACCTTATTGTGTTCTACAAAAGCTTTCATCAGGGATTCATAGGCCTGCACACAATAGTGCATAATCAATAAGAAAGCATGTAACAACGTAGTGTAACCAACAATGACTTGATGGACTAGATGATTCAGGTATTTACATTAGCAAAAGCTTGGCTTTGCTGTTGCAAGAGATCCACCACAGAGTGGCTTTGCAAAACCTGCTTTCCCAAAGTGTAGAATCCCTTTACTGATGCAACCACTTGTATTGACTTTCCATTGCAGATTTTGATCTGCGTACATTGAATACGATATTATTTACAGCAAATGTAAAGCAGGAAACACAACTCACCCAAAAAAGGAATTAGAAAATTAATATAGCTGGTGCCAAAAAAGAAAAAAGTTACTTGGAAGGTAAAAACCGAATATGTTGCTAGTCGTGGCTCTAAAACAATGTGGTATGAATCAATTCACGATATGAATCGACGGGTGTGCCATTAATGATTTGCTAACACAACAAAACAAATATGAATGATTCAATTTCAATACTCAGACGGAGTAAAATTTAACACTTTTTAATTCCACAAAAACAGATTAGCAACACTCTAACCGTTGTAACGACTATTTTTTCGGGCAGTAATCACCTGCATCTCAAAGTAATCACCATCGCGCGCCTCTTGCATGTCCCTGCGATCAACTCTTCTCAAATCTACAAAGATACACGATCAGTTTTCTCACTGTTACCGCTAAAAAAATTTAAAAACCATAAATGTAAAAGAAATTCAGAGAAGAGAGAGAGAGACTCACTTAGAATAGGAGGAGAGAGGTGAGAGTACGAGAAGAACTCGTAGAAATCGGAGAGCTTCGGAACCGGGTGGATTGCCGCCATGTCGAAGCTCTCCGACACCGGGGACACCGACGCCTCCGATTCCGACTCGGAGGACGCGACTCCATCGGGCGGCGGAGGAGATCCGAGTCGGACCGAGTTGGCCGCTGCGTGGGCCCTGACCTTCTTGGTTTCGCCGCCGCCGGTGGCGGTGGGGGTGGTGACTCTGCCGGCCTTGGGCTTGGCGAAGCGTGTCGTGCAAGCGACGATGTCCAGCAGCCTCCGTACGTGCGCCACGGCACGTGCCTCCTCCGTGTAGTCCTCTGTGAATGTTAGTGGCACACTCGTAAATAAAAGGACTTCAATGGTCAATACTCATTAGTTTCTATTCTTCGATATTTACTTCTATTTTAGGATTAATAAATTATATTCTCGTAGCGCGTGCTTTCTTCTGGATCTTTTTTGGTGTTAGCTATAAGTTGTTTTCACATAGACAATCATAGGGTAGGCATCGACCAAAAAAATTCGTAGGGTAGGCTTCTTCTTAAATAATGGTACGGCATTTATTAGCCGCTTCCAAAATACTCTTTGTTGAAAATTTTTGCAGCAAGAAATACGTAACAACTTTTTACTGATCGATTCATCGAATACAAATTAATGTGTAATAGCGCTTTAAAATGTACCGCAAAAAGCCATAGCATATGTCTGGCCAAAAATCCCATGAAAATTGACGCTCACAAAATGTCTGAAAGAAACCGAATTAATTTTCGTAACCACGTCAGGACAATAATTTTTGTTACTCTAACAACTTTCACTCGACGTACATTAAAATGCAATACTTTGTTGAATGTTTTGCTATAAGATGGAGCGGATCGGAGAGGATTTATCTTAAATTTTCTCCAAACTTAGAAACTAATAAACAAATTCCATAGTTTGATTAAGAAAATGAAGAGATTAATTCATGTCAGAAGAATGTGTCGCTTACATTCATTCTTAATCTTACTAGGCTGAACCCAAGTACGAAAACCTTTTTTATGTCTTACTATTTGTTGGAACACCCAAAGAGGAAATAAATGACAAAAAATGACTTATATACCCTTGCTCCTTTTGAATTTTTCTATCGATTAGAGTACATGCAAAAAACCAAATATATCATAAATAATTACTTAAGTAAATGTCGACCGGAATCTTTGTTGTACTCTTGCATGAAAACAATTAAAAATAAATAAAAACTGTTTTTACTCAGAATAATTATTAGAATGAAGACAAAATTATGTAGCATTAGAAGTGCCAAGCACACACCTGAAATGAAAAAGTAAACAGAGATTGCCAGAGGTTAATTAGTTGTTAATGACACCACGAGACGCACAAGGGCTTTGATTCACCTACCTTCAACCATCCTCAGCAAACATGGCTTTAGAGAAACCACCTCCAACCTGTCAATCAATCTCTGTCCTTTCACCTGTTCATCACCGCAATTAGATTGTCTTAATCAAGCCCTAATAGATTTGATTTAACCAACCCTATGAATGCATGCAACTAACTTCAAAGTACAGTAACCAAGAATGGTGCCTGTGGGTTGGCAGGCATAACTGAAATGTTTATAATATCTGTGAATGTGAACAAATGGCTATGGAGTTATCGATGGTAGATTTTGTTTTTGGCTCACCTCGTGGGACAAAGAATAGTTTGTAAGATGGCAGGTTTCGGCATTGACAGCTAGTAGCTTCTTCACATCGAGTATCTTGTCAGTCGAGATGCCCTTCATTTCCATATATAGATTCCACAGTAATCAAAGAATGAAGCAGTCCAGTCCAAAAAGAGAAAGGAAGGAAAAGAAAAGGGAAATTAAGATGTATCTGTTCAAACATGGAAAACAAGCATCTGCAATTTCCAGATAAGAACTGCTCTGGTACCTTGAGTATGACTGGTGTTTCATACGGGGTGATGACTGTTATGTCGAGAACACTGGGCACAACTGCAGATGAATTGAAGAAAACGAGATTCAGAAATAAAAAGCTGAACTTGATGATGGTGGTGGAAATTAAGGAAAGTAATAACAGATTGTTTCAATTTCAACCTTTTTCCTCTTTCTTCTTCTTCTCTCCTTTAGCTTTATTTCCTTTGCCCCTGCCTGACCTTGGGGCCATTCTCCTTTACCTTCAAATCTGACCTTTTCTGAATAACTACAACAACAAGCACTGTATCGTATAAGAGGCAATTCAATCAAGAACCCACTTCAGAGAAGACTGCTAATAACCGGAAAACGAAAAGGGTAAGAGCCAATGGTCATGAAATAATGAAGAATCCGAAAAGGGAAAGGAAGTGTTGGTGAAAAGAGGAGGCCTGAAATTATTAGAGCGAGCTAGCTAGCTATGGCTATGGCTATGGCTATGGCTGAGCTAGTTGGAGATAGAAAGTCATGAGAGGAAATCTTGTGAAAGGTTTCGGAAGAAGATAGGATAAGGGGGGGTTTTGGGGGTTTCACCTCCGTTGTGGATTTTGTGATGAGAAATTCTGACCTCTCCTTCTCGCTTTGCCTGATTTTGCCCCCACACACACACACTCTCAAACACACACACACATACACTCTGTGTGTCTCTCACTCTCTCTCTCTCCTTGATACATGTGATGTCCCTTTTAAGAGGAGGAGGGGCTGTCCATGCAGTAAGACAAGAACAAAACTGGTGGGGCGGGAGGGTGGCCGTTGATCTGCTGCCACTTGGCGGGAGGATGATGGGGTCTGCTGGTCTGGCCGAGCCTTTTGTTTTTTCACGTGTTGGGACCTTGATTACCATAACCGATTGGGTGGTGATTTTGAGACTCCTGATTTGGCACCTTCGGTGTTTACACGAGTGTTAAGGAAAATTTGAAACCAGTATTGAATCTTCAGTAGTTGAGTTGTAGCTGTTGTCTCCTTTTTCATGTTACCTAGTGCTTGGTCTTGATCACGACTCTTGGCAAAACGTCTCTCTTTCTATTTTTTGGGTTGGGTAACCGGTTGCTATTCCCGCACGCAGTTGAGGTTCCTGAAACCCGCCTTGCCGAGAGGTAGTTGTGACCATAATTTTTTCGTTTATATGCCTGATGAATCTGATTTGCTCGAGAAATCTTTAGCTAGGATCTTCCATTTGACCTCGAGAATGACTGGTAAGCAATAAATGACCGTATTTGTGAGCAACATTATGCTTAAGACACCTCAGCAGAGGTGGTGTCTGAAACCCGAATCGTCACGACGTCTTCTCCAACGGTATTTTGTCGTTTATATGCTTGACGAATCTAATTTTTCAAGAAATCTTTAGCTAGGATATTTCATTTGACCCCGGAAATGACCGCATTCGTGAGCAACATCACGCTTTAGACACGTACACGTATTATGGCACTGTGTTGCTTTGTCTGTCCAAATGACAGAATGAATAATCTCATTGATTTATCTCTTAATCTGAACAGAACTAAATTCTTCCTCAATTTGTTTATAAGTAGCCGCTGACGGACCCTGAAATACATCCTTAGACAAAACACATATCAATATCTGACTCATTGCGCTCGTTCTTCATCCACTAAATTGCTCTGTAAGTTCTTATGAATTTGAATTAAATCCGTATTCAATATCTTACAGGAAAGTTTATTTGCACACTTCGTTATACTTTTTCACACTCTCATTATTGCTAGAAAGTGCATTAACAAACAAAAATAAATTTTTTAGCAACAAGTGAAGGTGTGAGAAACTCCCTATATTTTTATATATATTAGTATTCGATGACAGCTTCTAAAATACATTCATAGACCCAATTTGACACTCGTTCTCCGTCCACTAATGTAATCGGCAAGTTCTTTAAGAATTTGGTCAGTACCTTATAAATTAAGAACACAAGTCAACGACCAAGTAGTTGACTTGGTTGTCTCGGATGCTCCGGTATTGATTGATTGCACTATGGTTTCGTTAGGACTAGTTCCACCATCGAACTCCTCTGTTTTAGCAACTAAAACCATTTGGTGACTAACTTCATCCGTACATAACTAGCAATTCCTTGTATATTATTAAGACGAAGACACTCACGATTTAGAATTTTTCTTTTGTTCTTTTCTTCTTGGAACAGTTTTGAACTCTTAAGTAGCTAAAAACGCTCGAAAGTTTATCGATTAAGTCATGTAAGTAAAGTTTACCGCTCATTGGATACTAATATTCTTTGTTTCTATATTTTTGCCACCTGCATATATGTTACTCTACATGTTGACGAGAGTGCGTTGCGCAACTTGCGCTGAACAATTTATATTTCGAAGTTTGTCTAAGAAGTATGGACAAGCTCCCCTCGTGTTTGTAGGCGGGATTCAAATTGAGATGCTTGATAGGGATAGGGAAACACATTTTGGCTGCTAAACCAAGTGCCTACTGATAGCTGATAAGGACACATAGAAGTAAATTCAAAAGCCAGTTTAATGTAATTCATGCCTAACACATGAGCGGATTACCTTTATGTCAAGGTCATAACCACCACCTTGGTTCTGCTAGAAGCAATTTTGGTACTAATTTATTGTAATTTTCTCAGCAAAGATTGATGGAAGCAATTAATTAGTTGTGAGATCCTCTTGACCAACCATGAGGTAAAAGCAGAACATTGATCGAGCTTGTAATGTACTATTATTTAAGGAATCTTTTACAAGTGGTCGATTCTTGTAACCTTGTCCAAAGTATCAACCCCAAAACCTCCTTGTAAGATGCCTGCATGTAGAATCATCGTTCCTACATCAATTATTTTTAGTTCATTGACGAATTCAATTTACCAATCTTTTCATCTCTGCTCGGGCAGGTCATAACTTTTTCATGACAATATCAATAGGCTAGTCTTATTGTCAGAGCAAGATGTTTGAATTGAGGTGACACGATTACTTACGTTTTGTAACTCTATGTTGCTTTGACAACAGTTAAATGTACGTTAATATCATGACGCACTTATCAGAAAATTTTTGAGAGTTAAATAAATCGAGCTACACAGTCAACGGGGCCCAATCCATAATACATCCGGCCGCGTTTGTCAAATTGGAAAAGGTTTAAGGTGGTAGCTGTATCATCGTATGCATCGTAGAGCATTTAATGTGAGCATTGAGGATTGAGAACGGACCACATGGTTAGGGTTGGACTGCTAGTTGTTAAGTAGTTGGAACAAACCTTGTTTTGATTTACATAGGAAAAGGTGACCATTTATGAAGCTCTATCGACCATTTTGGATTCTCTTGATTATTTGGCTCAAGTATTTCAAGGTACTTAACTGAGAGAAAGTCTTAAGATTGGGCTAAAATCCGGCACGTCATTGTGGTTCTTTCATTGCAACAAAATTTTAGGTAGGGTAAAGTTGATATATTCACTCTAAAGCTAAACTAGTCCACTCAAAATAATAATAAATAAATAAAAATACTTGCAAGATAACATTGTGAATTAGTTCATTTTTGAAGTGGGAATAATGATTCTGTGATAATGTGTATTGGATAAAAAACCATGTGGAGTCTCGATCGGTTATATACAACTTAATCCTAAATATATAAGTTTTGTCTCACACTGGTCATTTAGAGAAAATCACTACTTATCTCTAAGTATATATATGTTGTCTTGTATTGTGTATTGAGGTGGCATGATTACCTGCAACAGCGAACTGTACGATAACATCACAGTCAACGGGACCCAATCCATAATATGTCTGGACACGTTTATCAAATTGGAAAAGTTCACGGTGGGTGCCGGTAGCTGTATCATCGTATGCATCTTAGAGCATTTAATGTGAGCATTCATGATTCTGCTTTCAGAGATCGGAACACATGCTTAGGGTTAGGACTGCTAGTTATTAAGTAGTTGGAACAAACCTTGTTTTGATTTACATAGGAAAAGGTGACCATTTATGAAGCTCTACGGACCATTTGGATTCTCTTAATTATTTGGCTCAAATATTTCAAGGTACTGGACTCAGAAAATATTAAGATTAAGGCACGTCATTTTAGTTCATTCATTGCAACAAAAGTTTAGGTAGGGCAAAGTTGATATATTTACTCTAAAGCTGAACTCGTCCACTTAAAATAGTAATTAAAAAAAACCTGCAAGATAACATTGTGAATTAGTTCATTGTTGAAGTGGGAATATTGATTCAAACATTCGCAACATGGATTGATGTTTATGAACTTTCAAAAACCATCCCAGATTTCGATAATTCGAACCCCTGCGAATTTGCCATGAGTATGAAAATTCGCTGACATGTGGACTCTTCTCTTCATAATCGATACGCTAGAAAATAGCTCAAGCATCTAACCTAACGAGTATATAACATAATAATCTACAAAGTATAAGGTGGTAACAATAAAGCATGTGTAAACATGTAGAATTTGCATGCTACTTTAAATTGAGTTAAAGTGTAGGATATGCTTTACCTTAACTTAATTGTAATGTGTATAAGTTTATTAAGTTTCTCGTTTCTTTTTGAAGTCACGAGAATATTTTGACCTAATATCTGTGAGCTCTAGAATAGAGCGACTTTGTAACTTTAAATTATCAATGTATACTCGTGGGGATTAAAGCACACCACCACAAGGCATTATGATTGTTACAGCATTAGTCATTACGCATTAATAACGCAGATGCACATGTAGGAGGGCCAACCTGACCAAGCCCAGCTCAATCTGTGTTAACACGAGTTACACGATGGTTCTTCAAACCTGTAGAGATATTAACAGACGCAAAAATGGACGATTATGATATAATTATTAGTAATCTGCAAAAATTGGATAAAGCGATTTCAGAGAGCTCTCATCGATGATGATGGTTTACTCAAGTATTATGTACCCCACAAGTATGCTTAGCACTGAACATATATATTTGTCCATTGTATGCATAAAGTTCGTCTCCGTACTCGAAAGGTCTAATTGCTTAACATTATTATAAATTCGTGATGACCTTAGAATATTGTCTCCAAAATTAATCACATCACATCACACAACACCTTCACTTGGTCTTATATATCTGTTTTGCTATAAATGGATCCTATAAGCCGGTGGTATTCCTTTACCAGAGTATGAGTCTCATTGTCGATGTAACGCATTAGCTTGTCGAGCCGATGTCGTGGCTTCTTGCATTTACTCACTCCAGTCACACACTTCGCTGGTTCTGATATACTTTAGTAGTGATTGTGTTTTTTTCATAATTTTATAAACTTGACTAAAAAAAATTGTGGCGTCCTAAGATTGACAATCATGCTAATTACTTGGAACAGTAGCTTGACTGGAAGTGAACAAAATGGGATGGGAGGAGCTAGGGCTTGAAATTTGGGAAATTAATTTGATTACACTGCTAGTCCTGGAAAAGTTACAATAAATGCCCTAAACTTTTGGGTTTTGATCCATTAAGCCTACTACTGTTATGAAAGCAAATTATAGGAATTGATTTAGGATTTCAAAAATTAGAGACAAAGGTCGGGGGAGGGAAGTCCTATTCCATAGTTTACGATGTGATTTCACAATACTCGTTATATAAGCTTTATCCTTCTGGATAGTCGCTACAAGCATTATATAAGCTCAAATTGACTTTTTGGGATCTCGTTATCAACTTTCCCGAAAGAAAACTAGGTATTTCAGAATATTTCTTCCGGACGTGTTGGAGATTATTAAAAACTTTCCTTCTTACTTTTTGGGCGACATAAATGTACTTGCCATTCTTTCTTCTTCTCCGGGATTCTTACAGAAAGTAAAAACTGGTCCAGCGTTTGTATACTTCATTGAAGTTAAACCAAATTTGTTTTTTGAGGTCGCTAAAGCTTGTCGCATTCCATGTTATGTCTCGGATATTCTTTCAAAACGTTCGGATCGCATGGGCATTTCATCCGTGTGTTTATGTTCTTTATCCCCTCTTTGTTTCATTGTAACTAGAGTGCTCGCAGTGTTTTGCTGATGTATATAACTCTACAACTAAAGCCAAAAAATAAAAAACAAAAAAGGCATTTTGCTGCAAAGGATCATGTAAAAGGTGCTTTACACATTGCAGAAGGCAGCAGTTAGGCAACCTTTCCCATGAGTTGGCACTCGGGCCGATATACAAAAGTCGGGGCTTGGTCAAGTCACAAAAACAAAGATTTGAACAATCCAGTATCCATACTAGACCAGTTCTCCAACAGAGGCATAAACTATTTTGCTCTTTTCTTCTGCGGCCTGCCGCTACGACTGATTTCGACTTTCTCCTTGACCTTCTGCTCCACATTCTTTGGTCTTCTCTGCATTACCTTCTTCTGATCCCCACCGTCGCCATCATAATCCTCACCATTACTATCATCATCATGGTCATCACCACTGCTCTCCTTGGACTTTCTTTTAGCAGGAGCTTTCTTACCTCCTCTACTTCCCTTCCGCTGATCTTCATCATCCTTTTTGCTTTGCTTGGACTTCCCTCTGGCAGGAGGGTTCTTAATCACTTTAGTTTGCTCCTCTTGATCTCCATCATTATCATCAGCGCCCTCAGCACCGACATTTCTTTTTCCTCTTCGATTAGACTTTTTATCTACCGGCTGCTTCTTACCTCCACGTTGGGAAGAGTTCTTCAATTTTACACTCTTAGCGTGTTTCTCTTCCTCGCTCACTGGTTCATCAGCATCTTCCTCGTCATCAAAAGCATTCTCATCTTCAGTTTTCTTGGTAGTTTGCTTCCCCAATTTAATAGGTGCTTTCGTAGCTTGACTTCCACTTAGCTTCTGTACCTCTGGTACATAAGCGGTTGTCTGAGATCGAAAAAACATACCTTTCAGATTAACCAAGAGCATAATAAAAAAAGCGTAGAGAAACCTTAGCAAAGACATACCCTGCCTCCAGCAGTGATAAACTCAATTTTCTTTCCTGCCATACAAATGAAACCCGTCAATATTGCTTTCTAGGTGACTAAAGATATCTTAGAGCTGGGCTTGGTGCTATAAAGAACTGAAACTTGGAGATGGAACTGACATCCATGCAGTAAACCCGCTATCACATGTTCGATTGGCAGGGAGAGAGAGAGGGTATACCCAAAGAGTGATCAGAAAAAACTGACAGCATGATGCGCCAGTTGAGTGAGTGAGGGAGGGAGGGAGGGAGGGGTATACCCAAAAGTGAAAAGGCTGTTATCAGAAAGAAACTGACGGCCTGATGCAGCATTGAGCTACAGATGCTTTTCAGTCCCATACTTTGTGTTCTATCTCAGTGTAGTCTGTAGAGTTACTTTTCGTACCAACTACATTGAAATGCCACAAAAGAATCGCACAAGTAAGGAGCCAAACCATCAATAACAGCCTTGCCAGGCTTCTTTTCGCGGGAATGGAAAATCCAATTACTAGGAAACTGGCTACTATCAGCCCCAACTTCAACCGCTTTTCCAATGACCTGTAAAACCAATTAATTTTTTCAATTAGAACTATCTTACCGTCAACATTTCCAGGTTTTTTGCCCCACCGAAAATGAAACAACCAATCAATTGAGAAGCGACTGCAGTCGGCATCAACATGAACCGCAGATCGAATAACCTACAAGTAGCATCTTCTGTACTAGTTTTCAAGATTGCATAATAAAGAAAACCAAAATAACCAGATGGAATAATGCAGTAAGGGACATGCAATCCCCCACCTCTTTAATGCACGTGCTCAATGCTACACAGCTATCTTTCGACATTGTGGCAGCAGTTTGCAGTGGATGAATTTTTGCCTGTAGAGAATACAGAAACATTTAAAAGATGGTATTCTAAAGAAAATTTAGCCATTGGGCCGAGAGTATACAAATTTTTTTTGGAACTCCAAGATTAACACAATTGACACATTAATGCTGATGAACCAGAAATAGTAACTTTCACAACTGAAGAAACAAACTAGAACTGGTCATCAAAGGCATAAAGTTTGACAGTACGACAATTCATGTGCTTATGTTTGTCACTCGTCTAGTCACTCTGTTAGTGTGACTTTTGAGTAAAAGCCTGGGCACTTCAATGAGGAAAAGGCAAGCTTTTAAAATGTATCCTAAAAAGGCCTCATAGGCGCACACATTCTTCTAAAAGGAGTTTAGGGAGGAAGGTGTGAAGTACAACGCATAAAATGATAACCCAAAAGCAATATAAACCATATCAAGTGAAAGCGAGCTACATGAATTTGTGGACGATTTCTGAAGATAAGAGAGTTAACTAAAACGGAAAAAACGAACTTATGTTGTGCAAAAAATTTGCTGTGAGAGAGTGTTTGCGCACTGACTTGGTATAACACTTCATCTGCAATCCAATTGCCAATGCCTGAGATATAACTCTGAAAGGATGAGCAGCAATTAGTTCCATCAAAAGTTTCAGTCTAAAAAACTAAGTGGCTAGCAATTAAAGTAGAATAAAAAGCAAGCATACAATAAGCTATCAGGACTTGGAATTATACAATTTGGAAGATGACTGGCAAGATACTTTTTATGGTCATATACAGAATCTTTTCCTACTAACTATACAATTTGGAAGATGAGTGGCAAGATACTGTCTATGGTCATATACAGAATGTTTTCCTACTAACTACATTACAAAAGCATCTACTGTAGTATGGTTACAGAAAGTACATGGAAATGCTCCATATGGGTGCAAATTCTCAAATTTTGCAAAGGCATAATGCAAATTCATTCAAAACCTGGTCAAGTAACAGAGCCTTAATCCCAATCTTCTTCTTGCTCAGAGAGTTAACAAATTCGTCAATTGTCATAGGCTCCAAGAATGCATCTGGACCAAGCTCAGATATCGGGGGAACAGAAGCTGGCTGTAGATACACAATCATCAATTGATTAAGATGCCTATCCATGGCAGAAAAGCAGTCAAAACTTATATGGGTACCGTACATTTGAGAGAAGGCGAACTTTTGCAAATCGCCTCTTATCAGTGAAGGAAAGCTCCAAACCATCATCTAGCTGCACCAAAACAAACGACACGCGGTACCTGTTAAAGCATACTGCATTTTGAAGCACTAAAACGTGCTGCTACTTATTTCTGCAGGTGCATGATGCACAACTACACTGGTCAATTAGTAAGGATCCACATAAATAATGATGATAAAGACCAATTACATCCAAAGACCCAACCTCTCTGGTCTTGGTAGTTCTACACCTCTAAATATATAAAGCCTCTATTAACCATTGGGTTTCCAAAGATGCACATGGATGTAGGAGATGTGTAGTCAAGTAAATCATATTATTGGTTAGTATGTAAAGGAAGGCATTTATATGGGAACCCATAGAAAAGATTATTCTTGTGGTCTTAGATGGAACAAAGTTTAAAATTCCTCCCCACCCCCCCCACCCCCCAAAAAAAAACCCCATCCCCACGCCCACCCACCAATATGCACCTTTAACAATTGACGAATCATATAGATAAGGCAGGCGTAATCCAGACACTCCAAGATACCCTAAACCACTTTGGAACATGATAATTATGCTAACAACGATATTAGATTCAAAAAATTTTCTGGCATAAGATATTTAGATACTTGTTGGGCACCCTTTAACAAGTGACCCACCATATTGGCACCTTAACAGGTGAGCAAAACTTCACGAAAAGAGACATATTGAAAGATCTTCAATGGCAACTGATGCATTATTCTTTAAATTTTCAAATTTGCTTCACCGCAATCAACTCACATATGATTGCACACAATCAAGCTCCATGGTCGAACCAAACCCTTAACTTATCTAATTCCGATATTAGGAAATGCGGCTTTGTTGGTTTGCAGAATCTCAAAATTCTCTTTGTTATCAGGACAGAATTTGTGATTAGCACACCCAGCATCGGAGTGGAAGCAGCATTTATTCCCCTCTCTCCACAACCCCCAAGTGGTCGATGTAAGGTAAGATGAAGGGAAAACACGTCAAACCAGAAACAAAATTAGATCAAACCTTGATCTTTTTCTTGATCTTGATTGGATCGTGTAAATTAGAGAAGGCTAACTGTGGAGAAAATCAAACTAGAGCAGTTTCTCCTTGTCAGGTCTTGAAAGCAAGGAAGAATAGAATCTACAGAAAGAAAAATCTTGTGACAGGACAAAGAAGAGACGATCTTTAGAAGTAACACTACCACTTTGCTACCTTTCTTACGCAAGCTATAGGGAAGAACATACTTCATGAAATTGAAGTCAGGGGGTTTAAAAAATCAGGCCCTGTGCTGCAGGTTGCTACATGTTTCCGGCTTTCCTATTGTAAGTTTACTTATCTATTCAGGTCAGAGACTGAGGAACAAATGTTGAATATCATTGTCTTTGTATTCCAAGCTTCATGTAGATCTACTTTACACTTTGGCTACAAGGGATGGTGAACAAGGAAATCTCTTGGGAATAACTGATTCTAGATAAGAGGAGCGATTATCAATGATCTAGCAAGATGTGACTTCTCAAATCAATCCCACTTGCAATTTGTCATTTTTCCGTGTCTTCTTTAACCAACTCTAATTAGCACTTAGATTGTACATCTTGGCATTGCTGTTGTGATTCTTCATTTGATTGTAATATGACAGTGGGATATGAAAATAAATTTATTATTTGGTCAGCATACAACTAATTCTTGGGGAAAAGAGGAACTTGCTTTATTTTTTAGTTTCTAGAAAGAAAAGCTACATAATTAAAGTAAAAACTAGTATGTATTATACTAGACAAATACATTTAGAAGAAAGTGCAGTACGTTTAACTAATGAAAAGGTTTTAACCATTGACATTGGTTACTAATTTAAGGTTAATCCTATCAATTTCTGGATTAGACAGGAATGCTTACTTCGATAAATAACTTGGAATACTTGGAAGGCCATTCATCCGTGTCATTTACCACAGACCTGTAACCAAACAGAAAATTTATTAGGATCTCTTAGGCAAACAACTCTGCAATTTGGAACCAACATCAGCAAAAGCTCTTTGTTATAAACAATAATAGTAAACTTAGCCCATACGCACAAGCTAGGTATGCAAGTAATACGCAAAAAGTAGAACTAAATGTCCGCAGATAACAAGGTACAGGTGCTTTTGACCAAAACCAAAAACAAAAATGACAAACACTGTCTTAGGGACGTGGAACATATAATCTCTCTCCGTAAGAAAACAACGGTGTTCTCTAAAATGATCCAAGTAGTAGATATTGAGGCCACATAAAAAACCAAATTTCAGAACTCCAACGCCAAACCAATTCCGTATAACTGGCTGCTGTATTTATGTCATTTATCCAAAAAAATAACAGCCAATCCCACAAAATCTCATGTTGAAAGAAGCTACTCTCTGACATCTTGTAAGGTAGCAAAATTCTTTCCCGCACTAGACACCCACTAGGCTATTGCCACTTATACTGATACGACATTAGTAGGAAATTAGCTCATAATTACAACCGGTTGTAGAAGGAATTTATTGTCTCCAAGGGAAAAATCACCTAACCAGTAGAACCTTTAAAAGGCAAGCCGCCAGTGCCATCAACCAGCACATTCTCATCCTCTGTTTCAAAAAGAACTCTCCATAGTCCACCTAAGCATCTATATGTGCTACTGTAACTATGATCGCAGAACACACCTCATATATTTGTTACCATAGCGGAAGGCTTCAGCATTATTTAAGATACAACGACAGAACCTAACACATCTCATATTAGTTTACATACTATATACACGTTTATAGTCGTCAACAAACAATTGTCCATCTCCAAACATCACTTATAAAGAAAATGATAAACCACACCTCTTGTACTTTGTAACTGGAACTCCCTTAATGTATATAGCGCCCGCCATCCCTGAAATACAACAAACAAAACGAAAATAGTATCTGCAAAAGCTAGCCGTACTTGTATAATTACAATCTTACATTCATTTCAAAACTAACTCAAAGTACGAAAGAAACGAAAACGAAAACTAAAAGTAAGAAGATGATCACAACACCACCACTTCAATTAGTTGAACTAAATCGTAACTTCTTACTCCCTCGATTTCATATTTTTGTTTCTCACAACATTTGAGGATAGAATTTAAGCACTATACATTGGATAGGATTCAGATACTCTGTTCCATTAGATTTTCCCCCATGAATTCTTTGCAAAGCTCTAGGATAGATTTTATGTAGACATTTAATAGAGCATAAATAACAATCATGGGGTAAATGATGAGTGAAACGAAGGTAAAAACAAGAGTAAAGTTTACATTTACTAAATTTATGCTATAAATTTTGCCGAAAGAGGAGTAATTACAGCTTAAATAAGCATGTTTAACAAGTCAAAGTTCACGCCTTCATATCCTAATCTAGGAACTTCCAAATTGTTTGTTAGCGAGTGAGCGAAGTTCTAGGGTTAAGTCTAGAGATTTGTGGGTAAATGAGCATACCGAACTGGAAAGAAGGAAAAGGAGGGGAATCGAGCTGGAGCCACATGTTCTTGCCCTTGCGGTGAGCGGCGACGATAGTCCTTCCGAGAAGAGCGGCTTGGAAATCGGACGGCGAGACGCCGTCGATGACCTTGGGATCGTCGGCAATGACGGAGCGCATGATCTTCTTGCCGGTACAGTGGTCTTCGATGGCTCTTCGAGCGGCTTCTACCTCTGGTAGCTCCGGCATTGCTCGTCGTTGACGGTGATGATTGATGTGGCTGGTTATGGAGATTCGCGCGCTTTTCTGCCCACTCGGGAAAATGGCTCTTATGCGCGGTCAACAGAAAGACGGGGGTGAGTCCAGTCCAAAGGGCGACGAGCCACTGTGCGGCATGCTTAGCTAGCAAAAACGCCCAAGTCAAAGCAGTAGCAAAAAAACACTGAATAGTTAGGGACCAAAAGTTTTCAAATAATTAAGAAATTTAAAAAAGAAAATTTCTTTTAAAATTTCAGAATTTGCAAGATTTAATACTTGACAATTTTACAAATAGGTATTGGATGAAGATCCCAACTACACTGTAATTCCTCGTGTGCAAAGCTTGATGACTCTTGCCTACAGTAACTCTTTGTATGCAAAGTTTGATAACTCTTGTCCAAAAAAACACTAATTTCAGTTGATTGGAGATTTACCTATCAAGTTACACATTGCGCGGAATGTATATCTGCAAGCGTGTATAGACAATTCTAAAGGCTGTGATTTAACAATTGCCTCTACACACTTGCGCATTTTCACTCTACGTAGTGTGTAAGTTGTTATGAAAATCTTGAACCTATTGAAACTGTTGCTTCCATAATATTTAAGAGCCATCAAGCTTTGCACACAAGGAACCACCTTATAGTTGAGATCGTTTTGATGGAAAAAGACGTCCAAAACTTTTCCACTCGCAATATCAAAATAAATCAATATATCTTCCCTTTGTTGTCTTCCGGTTGATAGAGGAGTCAAAAACTTACTCCTAGCTAGTAGCTTAAAGGCAAAAAGGGTCGCTACTTTGAATATGTATAACTTTTATTGAGGACTTCGTACTAAGTCCGAATTAGCGTATAATTCAGCATTCTTTATCATTAGGCTCTACAAGCAGTTAAATTTACCAATTTTCTTTTTATAAATGATGGTTATGAATTCTCTTTTAGCCTTTCCTTTAGTTGATTCTCGATCACAACGGGTGATTGACAACTTGGATGATGGTTTTTTGTTTTTTGTTCTTTCGTTCTGCATGCATGATCAAACTTCATTTTTTTCCACTTGAGCTTTTTAAGGTGTAAATTTTTCAACAAAGTTGCTTTTGCAACTAAAAACAAAATGTATTGTTTAAGAGACAAAACAAGATTAAGGGTGTGTTCGATAACTCAATTAAGCACTTCAAAGTAAAAGTGGTGGCGAAAACTCAGCGGTGTCCGATGATTTAGCCGAAGCTATATCACATTCTAATTTAGTTTCACCTTTTATTGACGTCATCTATGTTCTGTCTCTATGCTACGACCATCTCACCTTACACCAAGGAGAACAGAAGGTGACCATAAACCATGTCAATGTGAAAGCCTATATTGTATTACGAGCTTTATTGATGCACCGTGGGAAATGAACAATATGGTCTTTCTAGTCGTATTGCAGTTATACTCGATACTAGGGAACGTGCATGCTCTTCGAATCACCTCCTTGAGGCAACAAGCCTTTCTTTTCAGGAATGTTATACACTTACACTGCAACAACTACCAAGGCTATCATCCAACTATTACAGAAGAGGAATTGGCTGTCTTCAAAGCTGAAACCAATCAAGGAGCAGAGGTCTCCTTATCTGTGTCTATATTGACGTTTTAAGAAGAGGCCAGCAATGCTTCACCGTGTAAAGTTCGGGAAGAGACACGGAAGGCACTGTAATTTATAGGAGCTGGTCACTTGGAAACGTAGATATATGATGATCATCGTTACAAACTGAGAAACTATAGAGTGGCTAGGCAAAACGATTTGGAGGTTTCGGTAGAACTTTTGAGTGGATTGTTGAAAGAGAGATTGGTTATAAGATGGGACACGTTACACATCAAGGAGTGGGTTAAAGGAGTAAATATTGCATTGGTCCCGACCATTTAAGAGTACCAGATGAAACAGGGTTAATGTGATACCAAAAAGGACTAGGGGAGAAAATGAGTTATTTTAATATGTATCTAGCGGCCCTCGATGGTCAAAACCATTTATCGCAATGCCTTTTAGGGTTAGAGGTGCCTTCTTACATACCTTAGACCCTGAGGCTATTATATACCTATGTAGATTTGGCCTTCTTGAAACTTCTAATAGCTTGGTGAGATGGACAAGTCTAATTCTCTATCAAATCAGTTGCCATGGTAAGACGCATTGAATTTGGAACCAACGGCCATATCAAAATCAACCGCGACAACTTCCTGCGAGCCCGAAAGTGGCTAAGTTGGAAGGCGAGTGCTAGCCCATACCAGAAAACAAGATTTTAGCAGGTTCTTGAGTCTTGACAGTGCAATTCTCTTCAACTAAGAAATACAACTCCGAGAAAATATTGGTTATTACCGTTCCAATAATCGAGGATGAATGTTTTGAAAACTGTCCGAGAATGAATCGTCAATTATCAGGACAAATGAGTATTGTATTCTGACCCATTCATCATTTGATAGACACCATCAACAATCAGCTACCAATGAAGACTCGACACATAAAAATGGTTCATGGGGTAAAGGTTTGAAGACTTGCAAATAGGAATCACAACAAACACACCACAGCAATTAATAACAGACTAACATCAGTGAACCGCACAAGGCAAAATTATTCCTTTTCTGTAGTGCTCTTAGAACCATTCTTCAAGAATCGTATCCTACAAGCAGAAAATTAGCTACTTTGACCTGTTCAAGCATTTAATTTGCAAAAGAACAACTGATAGATGTTTTTCTAAAAGAACTTTACATTTTGGAACTCGAGGGGAGGCCGGGGTGGGGGGTGTGCGCGGGGCGGGCTATTTACCTTCAAATAGGTTGGAACTCAAATCAGAGAAAGACTCGCAAAGCATCAAAGACTTTCTCAGGCCTGTTAACATAGAAAACTGTCAGAAATTAACCCAAAATACTTGTCTGCAATGTTAAAGTTGCTTACCAGTCCTCCTGTGGCATATGGCCAGCACCTTCAATCAGTTTTAGCTTGACAGAAGCAGGATTTCCTTTCTGAAACTCTTCCGCTATGGACTGAGGAAGATATTTGTCTGATATCCCCCAGGCAACCAGTACTGGTTTATCCCAACTGAAAACGAAAAGCCAAAATATTCAACCAGGAACAGCAGAAGAAATGCAGCTACAGGAATAAGTAGCATCAAGATAGTTACATGAATTCTTCAGGATTTAAGTACAATCCAAGTATTCCATGGATGATGAGCAGATTAATACACCTATATCAACACATACTGCTTACAAATGCTAAAATGCAAATGGATCCCCCAAATATTACTAATCCTGGGTTTGATTACAGTACCGCTGCGTACAGGTCACCAACCCCAAGATTATGTAAACATCAGAAACACAAAAATTACCAACAAAAGTACTACATTGTTGAAGTCTGTTTTCCCATCATAGGTACGGGATACCAACTAGCTGAAGTAGAAAGGGCCATGGCATCACTATTCCAGATGAAAGCCAGTGGGGAAACCATTTCAACCACTCTCTTGCAAACACTTCATACGCCATACAAGGCTCCAAAAACTTCTTGGTGGAGATCCCATGACAGATTAGTGATAAGAAAAAGTTAATATATAACTGAATCAACTAACTTTTCTTTGTCAAACAGAACTTCCTGTAGATGTTCACAACATTCTAGAGATGTTCACCATTCATTGTAACCTATAATAGGGTGGAGAGTCCCATGGAGAAACTTGTTCAAAGTTTATCTTCAGGTGTATCCAACTTGAGCAACTAATAGCTACCACAATGACAGAAACTTCTACCAGGCAAAATAATTTCCCAGGAGAAAATTGCACAATATTTTGGTTTATAGTGGTTAAGTTTCTGCGGCTCAAGTTGCCATTTAGCATCTATATTGCTTCCTCCAACTCAAAACAACAGAAAACATACATATCAGAAACATCTGTAGTTGTACCAGTACAGATGCACCTGTATTTCGGTTTGCTAAGAATGGTATACCTTTCTAATGCAAAGCCAGCAGCTATCCGACTTAATATATCTTTGAAGTTGGCCTTTTTTGCAACCTCGAGCAAAGCTGAAAGACCAGAGTACACATACTTAGGCATTTGAAGAGCAAGAGAAGCATGATTTTCCCCATATATGTATGAGCAACCCAAGGAGCACGAGTATTTCTACTAGTACTCATCATGTTGTATGCGCGTGCCTGAATATTTGCTTTACAAAATCACAAATATTTTGCATGAGTTTGGAACGTCTGTGTTTTAGGTTTTTCACTCTTTCAATCAGCAAATGCAGAAATAAGACCGTGTAGCCTGGGATACTCAGAGAGAATGGGAGAATATTGTGGTGACTCGGGATTCATATTGCCAATGTATGCTACTGCTTAACATGGATTGCTAAGAGAATGAGAAGTACATACCAAATCCCGGTCCACTGCTTGATAAATATGGTAGTCGATACACATCAGCCTTTTCCAGCTTCAAGACATAACTGCCAGGAGAATAATGATTTGTGAAATTTCACACAGTGGAAATCTCAATCTTAAGTAACTTGAGAAGTAAAGATTAATGTTGTCCAAAAAAAAAAAAAAAACATATGGCAATGGAGTACGATCTGCATAGCTACACCAACTCTTCACAAATTTAATGTGTCATAGATGTCTACCAGAGATTGATATACTTTTGGCACATAATGATTGATATACTTCTATCTCATTTCTTCTTATCTTTTTCTTGATGTTCTTATAGACCAATCAAGAATATTTTCATGTTTCCTAAATAGGGAGAGGACGACGGCTATATTACTCTAAACTAATTGGAACCGACAAATATCCAGGTCTCTCAACCATTATTCATGCTTCATTAGCATTCTTAGTACTTGTCTCTCCAGCTATCGTTTCTTTTAAACCAATGAAGAGAATAGTGGAAAGTACATGATGGAGATACAAATTTCTAGTAATTCCCATGAATATACAAGAGGTTTTATTTGCTAAAAGTGCAAAAGCAGTAGTTGTGAATCTTGTGATTGTGCAATCTTATCAAACTTTATCCAAAAAGGAAAAACATCATTGAAATTAAATGGTACTGCTGGGTAGTACAGCATTTCACTTTTCACCATTTTGTTATGGTTATCAGGATACTCGGTATAATAAGAAGCAGCATTGCAAGCTGCATTGAAAGATTAACTGGGTAGAGCTAGTAATTCATATATTCAGCTTGAACACTACTTAAATAACATATCTCCAGTTTAGCATTTTTGAGGAAATTCTCTTCTATCTATGTAATGAGTTGAGATAATGCACAATAAGAGCCTAGAAAAGAAAGAAAGTAATCTAGGGCTAACATTGCAATCAAAAGTAGTACTGTTAAGCAATTTAAGAAGCAGTTTTGGATACATACGCGCTACCTGCTTCGATGAAGCGTTCAGCCATTACAGCATTCTGGCAAGTAAATTCACCCAAGAGTGGGATTCTGGGAGAAAAGGGGAACAGGAAGACATTAAAATGAAGAAATATATATCATAATCCTTATGACTAATATCAATGACTTGTGGAGGTGAAGTGCCAGATCATGCATGCAATTAACTTCACCATAAAGGAGAAGGTGGATTCAATTCTTTATCATGTATAAACAAAAAGGGAGGTGACAGAGGTCCTTAGTTACTGGCTTATTGCACGTAATTGACTAAACAGCTTCCATCAATATTTAACATTTTTTTTCTGATGGAGCATCTGATCGATGAAGCTAATGCAGCTAAGCGGGTCAGAAAGTTGATTTGATATCAGTGTAATGGCACAGACACAGGAAAGAAGCAGAATATGGTGCGATATAGGCATTGAGGTTATATATGTACAAAGTACAACCTCGTATAACTGCAGAAACTTAAAATTACACGGGAATGATAAATCAAAACCTTAACTGAAGCAGTCCACTCCAAGTTACCACTAGGCATGTGAGAGAGGACGGTGTGGACAGGTTCATAGTTGGAGTGGGAAGCTCAATTTCTAGATATAAGGCAAAACCAGTGGTCACGCGGGTCAGAAAACATGCTCTAACCACTTACATTGGGCATACCAGTTTTCAAAGTCTACTGGATGGCAATATAGTGCGCTGATTATAGTTATTATATGACAGTTTTCATACATCTATTGAGCTCAGGGCATGCACTGTCATGGTTGATTTGTTAAAGTGTAGCTTCAATAAAAAGTTATTAACTACACCTCATAACCATTTTCCCCACAAACTATAAGCTCATATGACTTATACGACATCATATTGAACCTGAGCTGTTGAAACAGTCCAGGAATGGGGGATCCGACCGTCAATGGACTGTTCAGAATTGCAAGCTTCAATATCCTGTTCGGGTTTTTCAAGGCCCAAGTTAATCCATACGAACCTACAAGAAATCCCTGCAAAAAAAATTGAGCTTAGTGTGGTAGCACCAGTGAACGTATTCATCTATCGTGAAAGTGAACGCTACACGTGGATTCCAGTAAGAGTAACCAAATCTGGTCATAGGAGTCACGATAGATGTAACATTACGGGGAAATAAGGATATGAATTGCTAGCAACCATCTTATTGATAAAAGCAAAAAATAAATCCAAACCTTATCTCAGTTTCTGTTCAAACCTGGATTACAAGGGAAAAGGTAGATTTGACGCCCAACACGTCTAGCAAATTATCCAGTTCAGTGTGGAACTCTTTTTCTGTAGCAATTTTCCAAACAAAGAAAGTTGAGAATTGAGATTCATAACCATAACAACAGTATTAGCATATCTTTACATTCCCTCTGGGAAGATCACAAACCAGTGTAGTCAAACCCATATCCTGGCTGTGGCTTGTCGCTGAAACCAAACCCTATCCAATCAGGTGCAAAGCAGTGAAACCCAGCATCTGCCATCTAGTCAAATCAAATTATGTCTAATGAACAAAGCGACAACCACTATAGAATGTAGAAGTTGGTAAACAACCATTTTAACGGTGTGCAACATTTCTTCTGAATGATGACATTGGTTTCTTCACAAGTGGCATTTATGTCAATTATGAAGGTACTTTCCCTTGGCCTGGACAGGTCTAAAATCTTTATTTGAGGCAAATCGTGAAAAGAATCATTAGCTTTGAAACTGAATATCTAGTTACCAAAAAACGAAAAATGAGGAAGGAATGAAAACTCTGCGATAAACTCTAAAGTTCTAATAGACGTTACTATCAATGGTTACAGCTATAGTTAGAAACAAAACCTGAGACATAACAACTCTATAGCTGTAGGACTGGGTTGGAGCCCCATGAAGGAATACAACTGTGCCACGACGGCTTTCAGGAGATCCTGCACAGAAAAATTACAACTATCAACAAAATCAAGCAGAAAAAAGATTAGTGTCAAGGCAAGGCAAGTTACCGGTTTCTCTCACGAACCATCTGAACTTTCCTGATTTGATGTAAGAGCCGTATTCCTTTCCCTTGTCTTCTGTTCGCTAGAATTGAAAATTTCGCATGTCAAGCACACATTTCTACTTTCGGTAACTGAATCCTAATTACAAACCTAAGCAAATACATGTGCAGCTCCAGATTATGATCAGCAGTAAGAAACGTAAGCAGTAAGAACTAATTAGTGACACATACTTATTCAAGTTTCTAATGGATATGTTCTACCATTAAGGGAAGTAAAGGTGCTATAATAAGGGCAATCACTAAAATGCCAATGTTGTAACTGTCCAATAATGTACCTCAACCTAACTTCAAAACTTGAATCTTCGCAAATTTTTCTCTATCACCGTAGTTGCAAAGCTTAGATGAGGGCTCTATTGGGACTCCATGTACAACTGCTTTAACACAAGACAACTGTGCAATGTGCATACTTGTACACGGTACTTCATTTGAAAAAGAAAAAAAGAAAGAAAGAAAAACAAATGCAACATATACACCACATCATGTCGTGTTTGGGTAATTACATATTGAGTAGAACAAGAATATACAATGTGAAAGCCACAACATTCTGGAGTCCCAACACAGCAGTTCGAAAACAAAGTATACCACCAATTAGTTGAACCGGAAAGGCCGAGAGCACAATCCCACAAGTAGAAGAAACTACACAAGATGGTTAAGTATACAAATTTAACTCAACCGAACATGTAAAAGTTAGTCAAACGGGCTGTAGTTTACATAGGTGGACACGTTCCTATGTAATCATTTTAGGACAAGTTTACAATCTGTAGACACCTTTCTGTGCTCATTTACTATCTCAATACTCTCCAATTCTTAACCTTAAAACAAGAAATTTCACACACACACACACACGAAAGAAACCTAAACGATCTAAGAAGATATCAATATTAACGACACAAAATGAACTTGACTACTCATGTCGTTTCAAAATGTTTGCCCCAGTTGCCTTTTGGCAAGTTCCTCTAGTTAGATTAACGTCTTTACTCATACTTCTTCGACTTGATAATTATAGTTTGAGTTGAACTCAATGCAATGTTTGGTTCAGAGTATTTCCTAAAAGTTCACAAAAAGTCAAACGAATCAAACTTAATGAAACGGAAGTAGTAACAAACGCCACACAAACACACACACAGATACACAAAAAACTTACGTAAAGCATCTGGCCGACGTTCCCATCCTCGGCAGGAGATTCCGGCAGCTGAATGGCGCTTCGGCTCGACGGATTGTCGGTGACGAATCCGAACGGATTGAATGCTTGCGTGTCACCGTCGTCTTTCTCAGAAGCTTTAGCAATGACGACCCTCGCCGCTCTGCTACTCCTACTCCACCTGTTTGCGGCGGCGATGGCGGTGGCGGTGGCGATAGTGGTGTTGGTGACGGTGGTGGTGCTGTTGTTGATGGAGTAGCAAGAGGAGGTTGGGGGAAGAGAGTAAGCCATCCGTTTTGCAAACACAACCACTACCACTCACTCTACAACTGCTCCCTTTCCTACTTTGAATCTTCATATTTTACTACTTCTTGCCCTTTTGGGACCATAATGGTATTTTTCCACAACTTATATTTTCAAAAGGGGTGAATTTCACTTTCTGCCCTTTATTTTTGGACTTGGTTTTTAAACGGTCCCTCATTTTCGATTTGTTTGCCTTCAGTCCTTTATGTTTATTTCTCGAACCATTTGATCCTTCTATCTCTTGACTCTTCGCTGAACGATGACATGAACATAAAGGAAAGGCGAGGGCAGAGACGAAAATGCAGGTGTCCATCATTGACTTGGATGTCATCGTATTCTAAAATCTGGAATTTGAGCAAATTTTACACACTTCTAATATTTTCATTACCGAACTTACGGTGATATTGTACCTTTTTTTCCCTTTTTCAATTAAGCAATGAAGTTGTATGCCAAGGACTGTACTGTCTTCAACTTTGGTAGAAGTCATCTACATGCCTAACCCAAGGAACATTGTACATTTGCTTACTCAATTGACTGGACAAAGGTTAATAAACATGCAATTGTTATATATTTTGCCCATCAGATGAAGCATTATTCCAGCTGTATCCGCTAAGGAAAATTCGACAACAAACGGGTATTAGTGTTTCTACGGCACTTGTTGATGTAATAAGAATCGCTCGAACGTTAACATCTACTGCAATTGTTGAAGTTTCCATTGGCACACTCTAATTAGCTAGTGGCAGTTCATAGAATCCTAGTTTGCACATACTTTTGTATATCATACAATTATATGAATGAAAATCAGAGTGTCAAGAGCCATTTTAAGAGTACCAACCTGAGAACGTAATATTTTTTTCTTTTGCGACACTCTTAGGTGTGTTTTAAACCCATCTTCTTCCTAGTTATATTCGATTGCACTTTTAAAACCCATTTATGTAAAAAAAAATCATATTTTGTTGAAAACTTTCGTTAAAAAAAACCACCACCCGCCACCGGTCGTTGCACCATTGTCCGCCACCACCATCCCCGTCACCCTAACCTTCGGCTCTCAACAATATGCCAATAACCGCCACCACCATCAACTGTCGGCAGTCACCTTAGCAGTCGCCGTTGGCCTCCACCACTTTATTTTTTGTTTAAGATAAAAATCTTTTAATTTATTTTGAACAATTAATTGAAATCCAAATATACCTAACAAGTGTTTTTGCTCTTTGTTGTATTCATTAGATGTAAATTATACTCAGACGGTTTCGAAAAGTAGGAAGGTCATTTTTCGTATGGAAAGCTTCTTTTTTTTCGGTGTTCTCAGTAAATGCTATTTTACTTGTAATTTTTTTTTTGTGAGCAATGGTTTATAAAGAATAATTTTAAAAACGTAAAATTCTAATAGCTAACAAAGATAATTTTAAGTCTTAAAGAATACGTCTCAAGAGCATCTTTTATTGTTACTGTTTATATCTAAACAACCATTGAAATGTTAGGTAGCGTTTGAAAATCATTTGGTTTTTTTTTTTCTCCAGTTTTGTAAACAGGAAAAAAAAACGCGTTTGATATACAGTTTTCGTTTTTTAATTCAGTTTTGAAACACATTACTGTTTTTTAAAACTCTAATTTATGAGTTTTGGATTTTCAGTTTTAGTTCTTATTTTGAGACCACTACCACTACCCTCCCATCGCCACAGCCACCGCCCACCGTAGCCCGCCAGCCGCGGGCCGGCAGGCCACCCCGCCGGTCACCGCCACGCCGCACCACCAAAGAAAAAACTCAAAATAAAAATTAGATAATTAAATACCCAAAAGAAAATTATTTAAACTGAATAATCAAACACTAATTTATTTATGTAAAAAATAAAAATTTAACTGATTTTTATTTTTTTTATAAAATATCAAAACCGGGAGTATAATTCAATTTTGCTTCGGTTAAAGTCAGTTGAGTTGGGCTAATATAAAATCCTTCTGACTTTGGGGTTTCTTTACTCCGGTTATCCTCTTCTTCTCCGCGGGCTATCGTCCACCGCGGCACTGCCGACTGCTTGAACGGCTGCCTTCTCTTCCTCCCTGCTGCCGCCGCCCGCCAACTTCACTAAATACTCCAAACACAGCTGTCCATCTCCGTCCAAGTCCATCAGCACCACCGCCGCCTCCGCCTTCTCCCTATCGAATATAAAATCTCATCCTCCATTTCATCGCTAACAATAGAAGGCAAGGCAGTGTTTCAACCGTCGGAGCGTAACATCTGCCAAGGTATCTCTCTTGTTTTTCGATTTCTTTCACTCGTTCTTTTCGGTGTCGCCGATCTGCTCAGTTTTTTTTTGCTTGGCCCCCTCAGATAGTTGGTGTTTTTTACTAGTTATGATCCTTATCTTTCATATAACTTGTGATTGCTTGTTCATGGTTAGTAGCCTGTGGTGTACTGTACTATATGGTTATAAATGGAAATTGTAATTGGTTACGAATGGAACTTGTAATTAGGGATGTTAAGACAACAAGCAAAAAAAGATAAGGGTATTAATATTCCAAAAATAAGTTATGAACAATTTGGTATGCTAGTAATTTGATTATTTTGAACGGATTCATTTTAAACAAGCAAATGAAAGAAGACATCTCTGAATTGGAATAAGGGAGTACTGAAAAAATGTCGAAATGTCCATCCTATATATTGTGTGCTTTAGAGCAGTGATGTAATGAGCATATAAGCCGCCTAAGTCTGTAGAAGGATAGGCACATTAGTGGTTACCAAAGAAGTGATATGTGTAGAAATTTCAACCTTTCTACAGATCGTATGGAAAGATACTCCTAGGGCCTCCTCGTGCCCCAGCTTGATCAGGAGGCATTGAGGTTGAGGTCTGCCTCGAGTTTTCTCGTACACGAAGGAGCCAAGTTATGAAGATGTGAGCCCGATCATGATGATTTTCTTCCTTTGGTGCCCATCATCGTATAATTAGCTGCAGCACTTGTGATACATGGTACTGTCATGGATTTTTACCATTTGGTAGGTACGAAAGGACTGCGAAGCATGTTGGACTCTTGAAACAACATCGATTTGAATTGAAGTTCCCTAGACTATTTGAATTGTAATGTTTCAAAAGTTCGTCCCGTACTTAAACTTCACTGATTTTGAAGCTTCTAGATGTTCCTAAAGTCTTAAGTGTAGTATTGTGCCCAGCAATTGTTTGATTATTTTCCATGTTGGATGTCCAATTTTGAATACCCTGTTGGTTTATAGATTGTTCTGGATTGGTCATGCATAATTCTTCGGTTAGTTATGCAGCTTACATTCTTGCACCTTTTAAATGTTTTTTCGCTTGACGATTGTGGTTGGCTACAAAGTTGTTGTCAGTCATGAAGTTGCAGTGTTATTTCCAATCATGATTGGGTTTTCTAGCAGTAATGTTTGATAGTTTGAGAGCTGGAGCGCGCTCTGCATCAAATCATTTGTATGCTTGGCATGCAGTTTTGGTTGCCTTGGGTATGTTCATGATCTTTCTTGTAAAATATTCAGTTACGAAAAGAATCACAAGCGCCAATCTATATGTCTTGCTATGATATTCGCATCAGCTGCGGTATCTACTCCTTGTCTACAGTTGCACGAGTCGATACTGCAGCATGATCCTTGAGGAATTGAGGGAGCCTTCTAAGGTTCCTTTGGATCCTTCAGTACATAGCTTTTCTGGAAAGAAGACCCAAAAACTTCACAAAACTGAGCTCTCTAATGCTGCATATAGACATGTGGTCACCCTTATACTTAAGTAAATGCCATCTAAGTTGCTCTCTAAAGCGGCATTTGTAAGACATGATACATGCGCAACATAATTGTTTACTTTTTGAGTTTTTATCAACCTATGGTAATGTGTTAATTTATGTGATAGTAAATCACAATAGAAAAAAAAACAAGAAAACTCTAAAGTAGTTGTCCTGTCAAACGCAATTTCGGGTTTTAGTTTTGCCTTTTTTTGAAAATTTAAACTCTGTCAAACGTACAATAGTTTTATAAACTGGTGAAAAGAAAAAAAAATTAAACTCTCTTCAGTTCTCAGGGGAAAAAAATTGAATCTGCAAACTTTGTCAAACACGTCCTTAATTTTAGTAGACCTTTTAGTGGCACGTGGAGCATCGTTTGTTTGCATATTTTTTTTTTTTTTGTCCGTATAAAAAATTAAGCAGGCAAAAGCTTTGGGCTCTTATTTTCCTTACATATCCCGGCAATATCCTCTCGCAGATTCTGGCAAGTCCCTTGATGACATTTGGCATAACTGTCTAGCAGATGATTCAGCTCGACGAAATCTCTTTCTTGATTACCTTCAACACTCCACCTTTACACCTCTCTCTCTCTCTCTCTCTATCTCTATATATATATATATCCTACCATGGAATCAGCAAATGATTTGAAGATTTTGCTTGCTCTGGTCATTTCAGACTTCTCCTTCATGCCTTTCATATACTCCATCCGTTTCGTAATGTTTGTCCCCATTTGACTTTTTGCAATTGTAGGATATAATTCGAACATAAACATTGCATAGAATTTTAAATACAAGTTGCGATAGAATAAGTGCTACTCCTTCCATTCCGTTGGATTTTCTCCTTTGACTTTTGTGAAATCCTGCGATAGGTTCTTTTACTCAATAAAAATCAAATGGTCATAGATTAGATAAGTGTCATTCGACAAGCCAAGCTGAAGCAAAAGTAATGAGTAAAGTCAGTTTTTACATTGTACTATATCTCTCTTCGGAATTTAAAAATGTCATATGGAGAAAATCCGATGGGATGGATGGCGGGAGTATTTTGACACATCAAACTAGGGCAAGAACATTGAGTCGGTGTTTAGATGTCTAAATTATACTATAGGATTTCACAAAAAAATTAACGGGGACACAGTTTGTGAAATGGAGAGAGCACATACTTATGTTTCACTTTTCACCTTGGTACAGAGAATTCAGAGTAACATATCACAAAGAGAGAATCAATGAATAGTTGATATCTCATCACATTGCTTTGTCTGTGAATGGGGAGTTTAGGCTTTTCCACAAACGGGTGGTACATACTTCAGCATGCATTACGTAGTCATTGAAACAAATAAATTACAGATGGCCGTAATCGACAAGATTGGAACTGAGAATTCGGAGCATCACCCTTTAGACATGGTGATATATTACTGAGACGTTTTGTTGCTAAGTTTAACTTTTAAGTTGTTGCGAAGGGAAGGAACGATGAAGTTTTTGGAATTATGTTTTCACTTTGGGCATTATTGCTCCTTTTGTTTTATAGTAGTTCATCAGTCCTTGTTCTGTTGTTTATTTGTAGTCGGCTTGAAACAGTAGTCACAAAACCTGCACCAACTTAGGGCATGTTAGACTACAAACACTCACCAACTTTTGATCTCATAGAATGCGAGTATATTGTGCAGAACAAGTATTACCTGATAATATTTTCACAGTATTCACTTAGGCCCACCACCCCTCGACATACAACTATGTTTTGTCCCTTCATGACATGATTAGCAAAGTGTGCTCGAGGTGATTAATTCATCAAGAAAGTTATGATGCTTCTTCAACACTTTCAGTGTCACAAGGACATTTCTAAACAGAACATTGCATTTCAACTACTTATGAGGAGAAAATATTAAATCACATTATTGGCTAACGAAATCTTGGCTTATTCCATATACCTTCCAACCAATACATGCTGTATATGCAACAATTTTTGTATTTTGCTTTTATTTGCATAACTTGTTTGTGTGACTTGCTTATATGTTAGTATGTAACTTGTTGTGTTGCTTGATTTCTCATTTTCAGATGGAGGAAGATTCTGAAAACTGTGAGCAAGTACTCGAGGATGAAGGTAGTGACCTCGAAGTTGACAGTGCCGAAGTGTTTGACATGGAAAGCAATGTCCTGACAAATGATGGTGAGCAAGTGCTTGGGATTGAAGGCAACAGCCTTGATAACAACTGCGCTCACTTGTTAGGTATTGAAAGCAATGATCTTGAGAATGGCAGTGAGCACATGCTTGATTTTGAAAGCAATGACCTTGAGGACAGTGAGCAAGTGCTTGAGCTTGCAAGCAATGACCAGGATAACGACAGCGACCAAATGCTTGAGATCGAAAACAGCGACCAATTGCTTGAGATTGAAAACAGTGACCATGAGAACGGAAGAACTAGTGATACAGCTATCACTGACGATCAAACCGGCATATATCCCGTAAAGGACTATCCACCCCCGGTGGTTGGAATGGAGTTTGAGTCATACAATGATGCTTATAATTATTATAACTGCTATGCGAAGGATCTTGGATTTGCCATCAGGGTCAAATCTTCATGGACGAAACGTAACAGCAAAGAGAAGCGGGGTGCGGTTCTCTGTTGCAATTGTGAGGGTTTCAAGACGTTAAAAGAAGCAAGCAGTAGAAGGAAGGAAACAAGAACGGGTTGTCTAGCGATGATAAGGTTGAGGCTAGTGGAGTCCAGCAGGTGGAGGGTGGATGAAGTTAAGCTCGAACATAACCACTTATTTGATCCTGAAAGGGCACAAAACTCTAAATCACACAAGAAGATGGATGCTGGAGATAAAAGGAAGTTGGAACCAGCTGTTGATGTGGAAGTGCGAACTATCAAGTTGTATCGGACGCCTGCCGCAGATGCATTGGGTTATGGAAGCTCGAGTGAAAGAGATGTTGGCAATAATGTTGACCAGTCCAAGTGTTTGAATCTTAAAAAAGGCGATGCACAAGTCATTCATAATTATTTTTGTCAAGTGCAGCTAACAGACCCTAACTTTTTTTATGCTATGGATTTTAGTGATGAAGGGTTCCTGAGGAATGTATTCTGGATTGATTCCAGGTCAAGAGCTGCATATAATTATTTTGGTGATGTGGTTGCACTTGACACAACATGTTTGTCCCAAAATTATGAGATACCTCTTTTGGCATTTTTTGGAGTAAATCATCATGGGCAGTCTATTTTACTGGGGTGCGCTTTACTTGCCGATGAGACAGCAGAGACATATACTTGGTTGTTGAGGGCATGGCTGACGTGTATGTGTGGACGTCCTCCACAAACTCTTATTACAGACCAGTGCAAGACTTTGCAAATTGCAATTGCCGAGGTTTTCCCCAGGGCTCATCATCGTCTTAGTTTATCCCTTGTCATGCAAAGCATTCTTGAGAAATTGGAAGAACTACAGGAGGCTGAAAGTTTCGAAACTGTATTGAGTGGAGCGGTCTGCAACTCCATGAAAGTGGATGAATTTGAAGTAGCTTGGGAGGATATGATCCAGCGTTTTGGAATTACGGATCATGAGTGGCTTCGATGTTTGTATGAAGACCGGGAACGATGGGCTCCTATTTACTTGAAAGATTCATTTTTTGCCGGAATGTCTACTTCCCAACCAAGTGAGTCCACGAGTCCCTTTTTTAAAGGGTATATTCATAGACAAACTTCTTTGAAAGAATTTTTTGATATTTATGAACTGGTTCTACAAAAGAAGAAGGAAAAGGAATCGCTTGATGATATTGAGTCAAGAGAGGTGAGACCCATGTTAAAAACAAGGTGCAACTTTGAATTACAAGTCTCTGAAATTTACACCAAAGAAATATTCTTGAAGTTTCAACATGAGGTGGAGATGATGACCAATTGTTCTAGTATAACACAAATTCATGCTAGTGGCCCAATCATCACATACATGGTCAAAGAACGAGAGGCTGAGGGAAACATGAACGGTGCATTGAAATTTGAGGTCATGTATGATAAAGTAGGGCTAGAAGTTCGCTGCATTTGCAGTTGCTTCAACTTCAAAGGTTTCCTATGCCGGCACGCCTTATCTGTTCTCGACTACAATGGCATTGAAGAGATCCCAAGTCAGTATATTCTGCCAAGATGGAGGAAGGATTTCAGACGCATGTACATACCAGATATTGGCTCCAACAATGTTGACATTAGTAACCCCGTTCAATGGTTTGATCACTTATATCGACGAGCCTTACAAGTTGTTGAGGAAGGGATGACATCTCAAGATCATTACATGGTTGCTTGGCAAGCATTTAAGGAGTCGTTGAATAAGGTTCGCCTTGTAGCAGAGAAGCATGTCTAATCACCAGTCAGGTGCAACACTTCTTTTACAGTATGTGTTTGCCCTCACAGTTGCTCCGAACTGATCTTGTATAGTGTACCATTGCCTTTATGTGTAATTTATAAGAACTCGTCAAGTTGTACAGAGCCTAACATATCCACGTCTGTCTCAGAAAGTAAAGACGTTTCTGAGACAACAATCTGGATCGAGTTTGATTAGTTTGATTCTGATATATGTACTTTCGAGCCCCGATCTGATGCAGTTTTACGATTGATACTTTACCAGACATGTTTCGAGATGCACAATCTAGAGCAGCCTCGAACGTATGCACCATCTTGAAACATTTTCTTTCCCTTGGATTCAATCCTCTCTTTTCTGGGAAGAAACTGTGCTACTGTTTTCATAACTGCATACATGCTGAGTGTACAAGCATTCCTGTTGAATCCTTCATGATTGCAGGACTGGATTCTCGGCAAGTCTGAAGGTGACATTTATGTATTGTGCGTGTAGTTTTCGTTATGCAGTGCTTGTTAGACGGCTGCCTTCTGCAAACATATCCATCCCAAAGTCATCTTCCTTCGTAGCATAATTGGACGCGCTCTATATTGCAAGTTATATTACATTGCAACTGGACAAATTCTACTGGGAAATTATCATGAAGGAGATTTATGATTTCATTCTAATTTTGAACTCTTCCACTTTAAATGGTTTTGAACTCACGTTATAAATCTTTAGTGACAAAACGGAGTGCGATAATTCAAGTTTGGAGTGAATATCTTCCCACTACTTTTCACTAAGGCATTTGTGAACTTATAGATAAGGCTTTTGCTCTCACAAAATTCGAACGCACTCTTGATTCTCGATAAATTGATTTAATTCCAAAAAGGCATCATCTTTTGTTAGTTTAGTAGAGACCGCGATGAGCTATCCCTCCGGATTATGATTTTGCTAGCAAGACTTTCTCCTTGCTTTTATACTTCTCCATCTAATTAAAAAATTTCGTCTAGCTATTAGTAAAATTAGATGGACCAGATTTTTGCTTTAAAAAAGGGTCACGTTTTGTTAGTTTAGCTAGATCACATCTTTTTAAGTTACAAAATATATTACGCTTCTCTTCTATTGAATTCTTCTCATTTTACTTTTAACAAGTTTCTCGTCATAAGTTCACATAAACTTTACTAGTATACTTATTATTTTTTCTCTATCTTAATTCATTATATGATATCACTATTTGATTCATATATGACCATACGGAATTTATTTTATTTTATTTTATTTGGTTTTTCAATCTTGAAGTTTTTAGCATTTAGACCGTGATCAAAATCTGGCATTTGACCCTTCTCGTACGACAACAGGAACAAGAACAAGATGCACGCAGTTGCACGTAGCGGCTTTTGCTTCTTACAAACGTTAGCGGCTTTCTCACTCTCTCGATCTCATCTCTTCCCTCACAGCCACTCTCTCTCTCTCTCTCTACACAATAGATCGCTGACGTCAAAGGCGGCGGCGGCGACGACGAACAGCAAATTGACGTAGATGATGACGAAGAGACAATGATGAAGGTGGCGCATGAGGATGATGAAGAGGAAGAACGATGATCATGATGAACAGCGAGGTACTCCTCCTCAATTTTCTGATTTATAGTTAACGAGTTTTGTGGAATTTGGTGCTAATTGGACTTAACTTTTGGGTTTCTTTTGTTTTCGGATGATAAAATTTTGTGATCAATCTGTCATTAGTTCGAAAGATATCGAAATTTTTAGGTTTTTTGTGTTGAGACTGAGCACATTTAATCTGCCAAATTGCCGTATTGCATATATCCAATTTATGTCTTTCAAGTGATGAAATTACTCACTTTGTTTTTTCGGGCCCTAGGCCACAGAATTGGGGGTAGGAATTGATCCCATGTCTCTTGGTACAATGCCAAGAGCCTTTACCAACTGAAATAGCTGACACCCTGAGATTACTTCGTTTAGTTAGTGTTAGGGAAGGTATCAAAATGATGGGAATGAGGTCAATATGTTCTTTTTTATCCCAAAGAAAAACCAAGCATTTATTTCTTGTATAGGTGTGCTCTAAATATCATTTTTTTTCTAAGGCTCTCTTTTATTGCCTATAATTGTGATAAAGAAGTAGCAAGGTCAGATTTTTACTGGGACATGTGAGAATATAAACCTGATGTCAACTACTTGATTGACTGACTGAGCCTAAATCTACTTTTTGGTTCAGTTGTGATGATATTCTGATTCAACCATTTTGAAGCTCAAATTATGGTCTTTCATTATTCCTTAGCTACGTAAACTGTAATTCAAAGTGCATTCAGCTTGTTTTTCTCTTGCTTGTTAAACTTCTAGCAATGTGGTTAAGCTGTCATAGTTTGTCAATCCATGTCAGCAGCTTTTGACAAAATTATGACGTTTTGGGTTTATGAGACTCAACTGTGAATAAAAGCCTTATGGTTATCTAGATATCTCTATTTAGCAATTGACTGGAAATTATGACCTATGTACTCGTTTATTATTCAACTTCATGTTTGGCTGTTGCAGTGTCCTAATTAGTTCATACGTGTAGTCATAGATGCCAGGATTGAAATTCTTTGCTGGATTGCTTTTGTGCCTAAAGTATGTTTATCATTCGGATGGTTAATGTCATTTGTTATTCAAAGACATGTCTAACTGGTAGAATCCCGGTGTTGTTCAACCTGTAGAATTGTGTTAGTAGGATATACTTATGGTGATAAATGGTTCTGTGTCTACAAATGTATATGCTTTTCTAGTGGGTCCTTCTTCCGTTATCTCAGGGACTTGATCTGTGTTTCAGATGGCACAAGTTTCTCTTAATTGTAAGCAAGTGGGTTTGGGTCAAGGCAGTGAAAATTTGCAAGAAACAGATGGTGAAAAGGCAGAGTTAGACGGTCAGAATGGTCTTCCCGAAGGAAGGAAGGAGTTTGTTGCACCTGCTGTCGGAATGGAGTTTGAGTCTTATGATGATGCCTACAACTATTACAATTGTTATGCAAGAGAAGCGGGGTTCCGTGTAAGAGTGAAGAATTCATGGTTTAAGCGAAATAGTAGAGAGAAGTATGGTGCTGTACTTTGCTGCAGCAGCCAGGGTTTCAAAAGAGTTAAAGATGTTAATCGTATACGGAAAGAAACCAGAACTGGTTGTCCTGCAATGTTAAGGATGAGGTTAGTTGAGTCCAAAAGGTGGAGGGTACTTGAAGTTGCCCTTGAACATAACCACTTGTTAGGTACGAAGGTTCACAAGTCAGCCAAGAAATTGGGCAACGGAACGAAGAGAAAGATGCAACTGAATTCCGACGCCGAAGGGCGAACCATTAAGCTGTACCGGGCACTTGTAATTGACGCAGGAGGTAATAGGAACTCTAATTGTAGTGCAAGAGAAGTCAGGAATTCATCAGACCACCCCAATCGGTTGAATTTAAAGAAAGGTGACACACAAGCCATTTATAACTATCTATGTCGTATGCAGTTGACTAACCCAAATTTCTTTTACTCGATGGATCTTAATGACGAAGGCCGTATGAGGAATCTTTTCTGGGTCGATGCTAGGTCTAGGGCTGCAGTTGGTTATTTCAGCGACATTATTTTTATTGATAACACGTATCTGTCAAACAGATATGAGATCCCGCTTGTGGCATTTGTTGGCGTAAATCACCATGGCCAATCTCTGTTACTGGGGTGTGGCCTGCTTGCAGGTGAGACAGCAGAGTCTTACATTTGGCTGTTTAAAACATGGCTTACTTGTACATCAGGACGCTCTCCACAGACCATTATTACAGACAGATGCAGTATTCTACTAATTGCAGTTGCGGAGGTTTTTCCAAGATCTCAACATCGTTTTGGTTTGTCGCACATCATGAAAAAAGTTCCAGAGAAATTGGGAGGGCTGCGCAACTATGATGCTATTAGAAAGGCATTGTTTAAATCTGTTTATGAGGCGTTAAAACCTTTCGACTTTGAAGCATCATGGGGATTTATGATCCAGCGCTTTGGAGTTACTGATCATGAATGGCTTCAGGCTTTGTATGAAGATCGAGCTCGATGGGCTCCAGTCTACCTAAAAGACACCTTTTTTGCTGGGATGGCTGCGGCACGGCCTGGCGAGATACTGAATGCAATTTTTGATAAGTACGTCCACAAACAAACTCCTTTGAAAGAATTTCTTGATAAGTATGAATTAGCTTTACAAAAAAAGCACAAGGAAGAAGTACTTGCAGATCTGGAGTCTAGGAACTCAACCCCTACTCTGAAAACGAGGTGTCCCTTCGAGTTGCAGCTGTCAAAAGTGTATACTAGAGAGATCTTTAAGAAATTCCAGGTGGAGGTGGAGGAGATGTATTCTTGTTTCAGTACTACCCAATTACACATAGACGGGCCAATCGTAATATTCTTGGTCAAGGAGCGTGTTTTGGCCGAGGGCAATCGGAGAGAGATCAGGGATTATGAAGTGCTTTACAATAGAGCAGCAGCGGAAGTTCGTTGCATATGCAGCTGCTTTAACTTCTATGGTTATCTATGCCGACATGCCTTAAGTGTGCTCAACTTCAACGGGGTAGAGGAGGTCCCTTCCAAGTACATTTTATTACGATGGAAGAAGGATTACAAGCGCTTTTATACGCCCGATCATGGCCCCAATTGTGCTGATGTTACTGACCGGATTCAGTGGTTTACTCAGTTGTATAGGAGTGCACTGCAAGTTGTGGAGGAGGGGGTGATTTCCTTGGACCATTACAAGGTTGCACTGCAGTCATTTGAAGAGTCGCTGAGTAGAGTTCATGATGTAGAAGAAAAACATGAATAAGAACTATGTAATCTATGTCATTATTCGTTTCAACAGGTTTTTGTGCATAATTTATTTTTCCATTAGCTGTTTGTAATTGTTAACGACAAGGAAAGAACACGATACATCCAGTAGATTAGTATGAAATACGTTGAAGGTGGGGGGTGCATTGAATTCTAATTTTTCTCAGCTACGACGAAGATATCGATTTGTGCGAGAAAGGAAATACTTCATTGCATCCTTTCAATACTTTACAGGGAACAGTTATGAAGGCTTGAATCCCAGATTTACGAACACCCGGTTCTACGAATCCTCTACTGCAGAGCAACTCAAAATCCGCACTTCGAGAAGCATATGAACAATGGGTTGGGCATCCTGAAACTTGATTCCGAGGAAGAGGGCGAGAGCGAGACCAGAAGGTAGCTATAATTGCAACATTTAGTGACACAAATATATGACCGTGATCCACTTCATAGTTGGTAATTCTTGTGAGAGTAGATGTTGTTGTTGGTTCGTTTTCCAAGTAGGGATTAATTACTTCCTAAGATTATGTTTACATTCAAAACGTTTATAATGTTTGAAATGCAAAGAAAAGAGAGAGAGTTTGCATTGTTATCTTCCCCACGCCTTTTCCTTCCTCGGCCTAGAACATTAGAACATCTTACTGAATCGTTCAAAGACATTAATCATAGCAAAGGTGAAAAGCTTAGTAGCGCATTCTTATTTTCTATTACGGTGTTGAACTTAGTCTTGATTGACATTCAAGTTGGTCACTTGATATTCCTTATTAGTCCTTGCTCTCCGAAGTCCGAACCAAGAAAAAAAAGTGATTTTTTATTTTCTTTTGGCGAGATGATAATACACATTCACCTTATCATGTTTCACATATCGAGAATAAATCGGTCCATCTTGAGGTTCAGAGCATGAATTCTTTTTTTTTTTGTTTTGTTATGTAAAGAAGTTCTAGTAATCTTGCATATGAGAAGAAAATGCATCAATAATACTCCCTTCCTCCGTAACTTCGATATACATTATAATTAAAGTCAAACATATAACCCTCGCTTACAAAAAGGAATTTTGAAGAGCACAAGCAACAAGAACGAGATATATTCTTTATTAGGCCTTTTTTTTTTTTTTTTGTCACATAAATCCTCGCCGGTGTTATCAGAAGCGAGCAGGGTCGAGGCGGGCAGCGTGTAAGGCGCTGGAAATGGAGGAAGTGCAAAATTAAGGCAAAGCAATCATCTCAATAACTGATTTGTCTTTTCTTCGTCTGGTAACGTCGTTAATCAATTTTTTTGAAACAACCTAATTACCCGAATCCTCCATCCATCGATTGTGTTCTGCTGTTCACTGTGCCTTGCCGCCTGCTCCTGCTCCCGCCACCCGGCTGCTTCTCCAGTTGCCACCGGCTGCTACTCCATCGCCGCCGGCGCCGAATCCTGGTCTCACAGCTTCCGGCTGCTACCGACCACTACCAGGTTCGTCTCTCTCTCTAATGTGGAACCATTGTGAGTCACAATGGTTTTAGAAGCCTTTTACACCATGATTTAGCTGGCTTGATTAGCTCTCTCTCTTTCAACTTCTGGACCATGAAACTACTGTCATTTAACTTTCGGACCAAGAAACCCCTTGGTCTCACCTGGTTTAGCTCTCTCTCGAGTCACAATCTACGACTGTATTGGATATTAGGACCATCAAAGTATTGGACCATGATTTAGCTGGCTTCGATATTCCATAGAAATTAAGACGTATGAATTAATTGCTATTCTAAACTTCTGAGCCATTATACCATAATTCTGCCTCCACTACTGAGACCAAAATTCTAATAACCGAGCTCAAAGGCTTGGAGAAACGCCTTCCTTCTTTGCTACAAAAGTCATGAATTGGATTCTTAGAATTTCTAGTGTTGGAAGTTTGTTAAGTTGCCATGTTTTGGATATATTTTACATGAATTTATTGGTTAATGCATTAAAATATATATATATATATATATATATATATATATATATATATATATATATATATATAGTGCCTCGCTTCAAAAGGCGCGTGCCTACACCTTGCACCTAAGTTCTAGGGTCCCTTTGCGCTTTATATGCGCCTCCGCCTTTAATAACAATGGTCCTAACTTACGTTAGTTCCATACAAAATTACCCATCTGCCCATCCCAAGCACTCTCATCAACCTCGTCGGAATCCCTCTCTGGCAGCCTCGTCCGACTCATCTGTCATTTACTCTGCAATCAATTGAAGCTAGCAATCCAAGTACTTGTAAACCTCACGGATTATATTCAGTAAATCTTTGCAAGGTGTTGACCCTTCTTCTATATAATACAACCACCTGCCCACCCATCTCCGCTGGCTGCCCCGCCTGTTGAAACTCTTCTTTATCGGTAAAATCCTGACGATATATCCGGCTATACTTACTATTCTTCTTCATTTCAATGTGTAGTTACATGCTTTAGTTACTCACTAATCCACATCTTAGGATTTTCTTACTTTGTTTTTGCAAATTCCTAGGATAAATCTGTTGCGTGTATGTATCCATTTTACTCATTCTTTACACTAGCTTTACTTGTCAAATTGTACTTATTTACTTGATGGTTGTCATTGAGTTCAATTCAATGTTTACATGAACTAAAATCTATCCTAGGTTTTTGCAAAAAGTCAAAGGCAAAAATCCACTACTTGGTTACCACCAAGAAGCATTTATTAAGAAGGAAAAAAGTCAAAACTAGCTTAGTAGTAGCTCCGGATAGTGCAAAAATGGTAGGACTCTTGCTATTTGTTGAAGAGTTGGACATTGTACAACATATTTTTTAGAGCATGAATGTAGAATTATAGCCAACAGAGAGGGATGTAAAGGCATGATTTTATGGGACACTGGAGATACCGCACTTGTATCTGTAGAATAGATGAACTACAAAAACTAAGGGACGGAGTGGTTTGGTTGAGTTTTTGTGAGAAGTTGGTCAACAATCAACATAATGCTTGGATTACTCCTCACAGGATGGTATTACTGATCTGAAAGGAATGGAGTGGGGCTCTATTCAGTATGATTGTTGCAGCTTGTATTTCATTTTAAAGTTATATGTGACCAGAATCTTTCATATCCAGAAACTGGCTTTGTAGCTAATCTTAGCGGCCTCAAATAGCTGGAATGAGGGCTTCACTGAGTTAAGACATCTATTCTGGTCTGAAGGGGAAAAGTTCTCTGGTGCTCCCACTAGTTTATCCTAAAAGCGTACAAACCTTCAGATTGTAATCGTATGGTGATCCTAAAGGATCATAAAATTGTCTTTATGGCGAATCTTTCATCTAATATTGTTACAAATTACGATAAGAAGGCGGCCAAGTGCACATGGCTTTTATATATTTGTAAACGCTGTTGCCAGGGGGAGTGGGGTCTGTTAGCTGGTCACAAGTTTCTTTGGTGTGACTGGTTGGTTCAGATGTACGTCTAAGAATATAACAGTTTCTAATTAGTGACTTCTCGTCTTTTTCACTTCTGGAATTATCATCTTCAGCTAACAGATTCTTCTCTGACTTGGCTGCACTCAGAAAATTGGTGAAAAAAGCTTTGAGTGAAGAATAAGCAAGCGTAAAGAAGTTATGAGTAGGGATTATGTATTCAACCCATTCAACTAAGCAAGCATACTTCTTTACAAGCAGTTAGGACTTTTATTTCTAAAGGGCTGTCAAGGCTGGAGAAAACTATGATTCGGCCTCATCAGAGTGGCCTAGTAGCCAGGTTACAAAATAAAAGACTGGTGTGGTAGGATGCATATTTAAGATCTTACTGCAAGACACAATTTTACTTGCTTTTGTGTCGGGATGGCTATTACGTTCTAATTTCGACGTGCTGATCTTCAAGTGCCTATCTCAGATAAAAAACATGTGGTGCGTCGAGGTACTTATATTTGTATAAATATGGGTTTATGTTACGCTCCCTTTTTCCTTTTGAATTCAAAGCTGTTACTGGAATTTTTTCTCTTTCTCCATTTTCAGATGGATGAAGTTTCTCTCAATGGTGAACCCTTATATGATGATGAGACAAACGATTTTGAAATTGAAGGTGATTGTGCAATGACAGAATTTGTTGGTCAAAATGGTGTAATTCAAGGAGAAAATCCTCTGCCTCCTGCCGTCGGGATGGAGTTTGAATCCTATGAAGATGTTTATTACTTCTACAATTGTTACGCCAGGGACCAAGGGTTTGGGGTCAGGGTAAGTAATACATGGTATAGAAAGAGTAAAGAAAGATATAGAGGGAAGCTAAGCTGCAGCAGCGCAGGGTTTAAAAAGAAAAGTGAGGCTAGCCGCCCAAGGCCAGAAACAAGAACCGGCTGTCCGGCAATGATAAAGTTTAGGTTGATGGAGAACAAAAGGTGGAGAATAATCGAAGTTGAGCTTGAACACAACCACTTGATTAGTCCAGTGAGTGGAAAGTTTTATAAATCCCATAAGACTATGAATCTTGGAACCAAAAGGCCGTTGCAAGCAGATGGTGCTGACAAGATTCAAAAGATAAGGTTGTTCCGGACAGTCGTCATTGATACAGAGGATAATGGGAGCTTTTATTTTGATGAAGGGGAATTTGGTAATAATTTTGACCATTCCAACCAATTGAAGCTTAAACAAGGTGATGCACAAGCCATTTACGACTCCTTCTGTCAGTTACAGTTGATGAATCCAAACTTCTTCTACGTGATGGATATCAATGAGAAAGGGTATCTGCGGAATGTATTTTGGGCTGATGCAAGGTTTAGGACCGCGTACGGTTATTTTGGTGATGTCATTGTGGTTGATACTACTTGTTTGACTGACAAATATGAAGTGCCGCTGGTGGTTTTTAGCGGAGTTAATCACCATGGACAGTATGTGCTGTTCGGCTGTGGTTTACTTGCCGGTGAGACAGTAGACTCGTACATGTGGTTGTTTAGGGCATGGCTCACATATATGATGGGACGCCCTCCACAGGCTATAATAGTTGACCAGTGTAAATCCTTGCGAAATGCTCTCGCCGATGTTTTCCCTCGAGCTTCTTGTTTTCTTTCTTTGTCACATGTCATGAAGAAAGTTCCCAAAAACCTGGGAGGGTTGCGTGAGTATGAAGCGCTTAAGGTCGCATTAATAAGTGCAGTTTACCACTCTTTGAGGGCGGATGAATTTGAAATGGCTTGGGAGAATATGATTCAGTGTTATGGAGTCAGGGATCATAAATGGTTGCAGACGCTATATGAAGATCGTAAGTGGTGGGTCCCAGTTTATCTGAAGGAGACGTTTTTGGCAGGGATGTGTCGCAACGAAGAAAGTGAGGGAGTGACTACGCTTTTTGGGGCATATTTGCATAAAAACACCTCTATAAAAGACTTTCTTGATCATTACAACCTAGCTCTAGAGGAAGTGCATCAAAGAGAAACATTGGCTGATTTGGAGTCAGAAAATTCTAGTCCGATCTTAAAATCTAGAATGTGCTTTGAGTTGCAGCTCTCTAAGTTATACACGAAGTATATATTTAATAAATTCCAAGCTGAAGTGGAGGGTATATTCTCTTGTTTTAGCACAAGACAAGTAAGTACCGATGGGTCAATCATCACTTACATTGTCAAAGAACACGCAGAAGTTGAGGAAAACAGGATGGAAACAAAAGATTATGAGGTTATCTATAATACTTCTGAAGCAGAGATTCTTTGCATATGCGGTTTATTCAACTTCAAGGGTTATTTATGCAGGCATGCGTTAAAAGTTCTAACCCAGAATGGCATGGAGGAGATACCACCTCAGTATATTCTTTCAAGATGGAGGAAGGATATGCATCGCAACTATGTTTTTTATCACAATTGCGGTGGTATTGATATTAACAACCCTGTTCATAGGTACGATAATTTATACAAATCTGTTGTGCAGGTTGTGGAAGAAGGGAGGAAATCACATGATCGTTACAAATTAGCATTAGAAGCGTTGGATGAGATATTAAACAAGGTTCGCCTTGTAGAGGACCGTCCCATGTAAGTGATGTAACTGATTTTAGTACCTCTGCCTTGTTGGCTAGAAGCTTTGTATAGATGTCTCATGTGGAGGGGGCAGGGTTAATTTTACACAAACATGTTTTTGACATCCTGTGCATTTGAGAGTTGGAGCATTGCTGATTTTTGTCTTTTGAGCAATCACCACCAAAGTTTAAAATGATGTCCTAATGGCTGTTACTCTTGAGCATTACAAGTTATTCTTAACCACACGGAGAGGAGGTGAGGGGCTCTTCTTTTGTTGGGGGTGGAGGAATGGTATTATCATCCATGATTTCAACAACCTGAACAGTGTCTTTGCCCCAAGGGCTTTGAATCAGAGGGAGTCTGGAGATGCAACTCGGCCCTTCTCATTCTTTTCTTGCTAATATGCTGTTTCTCCTCTTTCTTAAAGTTGCATCCGCTGTAAACTTGATTGCACTGCGGTTCTGGACCCTCAGATTGTTTTATGTGTAATGGCCTAGACGAATACTATTTCTCAATTCTAAGGAGTCAGTCCCTTGGTTTGATCATAGAAAATTGACACTTAAAAGGTCATAGAAAAGTTATTCTGTTGGACTGTTTTGGGATCCCTTCGTGGTAGCATTTGTTACTGGAACTGTCAGAAGAATTAGAGCCAATTATAAGTCCATACTCGGCACAGTTTGATATGAATATCAGCAACCTCGAAGTTGGATTCTTCCCAAAATTCAAAAAGTAGAATTGTCATGTTGTAATTATTTTGACACACTGGCTCAGTTTGATTCTTAATCTCGATACAGCAATGATCCAAGTATAAGCAAGAAGACTTGAGTCAGTCGAAGAGAAATTCTTCAACATGATCCTGACAATTGAAACATGATATTTGAAGCTAGAAATAAACTTTTATATAGCACATTGAGTAGTAGTCTCATACACGAAGTTCAGAATGAAAATCGTAATCCTTTGTATGCAGGATACCAATCCTCAACACGGATTTGGAACAACCCAAATTGGTGGTGGTTCAATCTTTCCCGAGTCGCAGGGGTAAAACGGCTCGATCACTCCGCTCTCCAAACTGAATACACCCAAATCATGACCGCCGTACAGGTAAGACTCGTCCATCCGACTCCAGTAATCATCTATAAAGTAGATCGAGTTCCCTGAGAGTTCCCCAGCAAGGAGAAAGACCGATTGATTCCCGCCCAGAAACAACACTCGATCGCCTAAATCTTTTACCTCTTCCCATCTCCTCTCACCAAAATTCAACCTATAAACTTGAAACCTCAGCGTTCTGTAGGGACAAACCGATGGATGGTTATCTTCACCGGGAAATAAGTCCGGTTTGTAAACCGGAACCCCATCATGCCTCACAAAGTCGCCTACATATCTCTCAACAAGCAATAGATCTCCCAAGGATTCTACCAAGTAAAACATGTTCGTCCAAAGACCTCTCAGAGATTCCGAAGCCTGGGATGGGTTTTCAGGAAAAGATGCTTGAATTTCCTTCACTTTCCTCGGACAAGAAGCACCAACGTCCCACATCTCAATAGTACAACCCTCGGATAGAGCTAGAAGCATATCGTCATGGCATATTATGTCGCTATAGGGCTTATTGTCACGGACCGTTTACTAAGGAGGCTAATTTTTAGAGATTACGCCATGCGGGCGCTCATTAGGCGCTTACGGGACGCTTCGTGGACGCTTACTTGGCGATTAGAAGGCAAGGCTTCCGGAAGGTTCTAGACTTCTCTACACTATTCTATCTTGTATGAATATTCTAGAGTAGTGATGGTAGCTCTAGAAAGGTAGGAGAGTATTCTAGAATACTAGAGAGGCTTGTAAATAGTCTAGAGAGTTCTAGAAGGATAATGCATACCGTAGGATTGCATGTAATCTCCACCGTCCGTTGAGGAGGTGGAGTAGTATATAAAGCCAAGGCCTCACTTGGCCAAGGCATCCAAGACATCCTTGTATTTGAGTATTATAGGCTTTCTCCAAGTAGTGTATTGGGAATCCTTTCCCCAACCTCTTGTGTTCCGCTGCATATTTGTTTCCAACTTCGCCCAGCTCTACAGTTAGGCTGACTTAGCGAGCAAGCGGGGGCTTGATCTAGCTAAGTGCCGCACGGTTTCGACTTAGGGAAGTTCGGTCCGTGACATTATGCTTCCTTCCATGTTGGTCAAGTTCAGTCCATGCATCGTCTCCATACTTGAGAAAGCAGATTTTAGATTGAAACCCATATATAACAACAACACCGCCACTGAACATGACTGCTTTGGCGATCAAACGCTGTTGTAGCTCTTTAGCCGTCATCGAACTAGCGATAGAATCGATCAGATAGTCTTCGTACTTGTACTCCACCCACAACCGATCAACATTGGGTGACTTGGAAACACATACTATGACGTTGGAATTTATTTATAGACTAGTTGTATGAGACCCTAACTAATGAACTCCGTCGCGAATACTCTCCGATTTTTTACACAATTCCCTTCGTTTGGCCCCCAGAGCTTAACCACGGTCCATGTCACTTTGTCCTTCTTTCTTCACTACAAAAAATTACCCCACCCTCAGACCCCAAGTCTGAGGGTGGGGTATACTCCCATCCATACCCGAGTCTTTAGGGTAATAACATCGTAAAATCTCTAAAGACCGGTCTTTCTCTCCTACGAGTTTCATAAATATTCAAACTCCAAATGTGTTGAGACAGGGGATTGATAAATAAAAGATGTTGGGCAATCCAAGGGTAAGGTCGTGGTGTATTATGGGAACTAAACATAAAAATAAAACTATGCTAGCTATACTTGCAGCCAAAGTCAGACTATCAGTGTTGACTTTAATTTGAAGGAGAAAACGAAACCTAGACATTTGTGATTCTAATGCATACTTACTAGAAGGCTTCGCATTAAGGATGTCAGTGTGGAAGCCACTCTTGTTATGTGCCTGTGGTCTTTCTAAATGGAAACTGTTTTGTGTTTGATACGTGCCTAAATATGACTTCAAATGTGCTTATTAAAAATAATCAACAAATTATTGAAAAAAAAATTAAGCGCTTTTTACAAATAATCAACAAATTATTGAAAAAAAAAACTTAATGTTTTTTTTAGAGAATATAAGAACTATGAGGCTCAGTTCATACAGCCAACATTACAAAGGAGAATACAAACCAAACATGATGACAATCCTATCCTTTAAGTAAAATATCACAATCTAACCTACATTGTGTCATGCATAAAAAAAACCTATATATCAGCGCCAAAATCAAGAAGGCAGTACAAGAGTACTTCCAAAGCTTACGATTTTGCATCAAGTCTACTAGAAACTATGTCCCACCACTCCCGATGCATAAATAAGTTAGCACGCTTCACCTGATGTGTCAAACCGGAAGCCAACTCCTGCCTTCTGGTGAACACATGCGCAATATATATTACATACGCGAATAGGCTTGTATAACACAAGTCAAAAAAGATCGTGGCTACCGGGGGGTGGGGGGCGATATGGAGATCTCACCTAACAATTAGTAAAATGAAAGATAACATGACAAAATGTTATGAGATAGTAGCCAAGTAATGTCGGGTTGAACTGCTCAAACACATACGACAAATACGCATAACATCAGTAGAAGCCCAAACTTGATGAGCCTACTGTACCGTAATATCATCATATGAGGTGTGCATCCACTCTTGTGAATCCTCATCACCATAGCGAGAAGAACGCAAACATAGAACAATATGAATCATATGAACAGGAAACAATGCATATAACCTTCCAAGGTCCCAAACAAAAAAGTTCGGGGCAAAAATAGAATTAACATAAACGGTCAAAAGGGTTGACGATCGGTAAGTCACAAGCTGCTCGGAAGAGAAAGTTGGGATCTTGTAATCATCTCAGATCAAAATACTTGTCCACTCCTCATAGTCCACCTCAGACTCTGCTTCAATGGTTCCCTTCCCACCAACATATTACACCAAACCCAAAGAATTTACCCTGCTGAGGTGATGACAAGAAGAAAGAATGTCCACGATTACCTACTACATAAGATCTGAGATAAAAGAGTAGACGATTGAGATGAAATATGCCATGCTTGTTTTGCCAAGAGAGCGTCATTAAGAAATCAAGTGTTTTGAAACCCAAGGCCCGCTAACCTTTTAGGAAGGCATATAGCATATCAGGCAATCCAATGAATGGAACGCCGATCACCACTCCACGCCAACTAGAACCTTGCAAAGATTTGATCAATTTTAAGGGAAACTTGTTTTGGAAACTTATAGACCTGCATATAATGTAGCAATAAGGAGGACAAAACCAACTGTATCAGCGTAGCTCGCATAAGTTTATTGAGGAGACATTTCCAAAGGGCACATCGGTTCGAAATATGTTTCACAAAATCTCGAAAGAATCAGGATTGATCGTATCCACATCCAGTTCAATTCCTGAACACTTCTCCAGGACTGAGTTGGTACAATGCCAAAACTTATCTTGGAAAAAAGAAGGCAACTCGGCAAACGTATTACAACTCAAAAGAAAGCGTGACTTGAACCAATTGATTTTTTGCCCGTGTCCTCGCGATAAAGTACCAGCAGATCAAACAAGCTTGAAATCGACTCCTTAGACTAATGAAAAAAAGGAAAACATCACCGGCGTACATCAAATGAGGAAGTCGATGTGACTCTCTGCCAATCTGAATACCTCGAATGTGCAGATGTTCTTTAGCAAATTGTAACTCAGCGAACAAGGCTTTAGGACATAGAATAAACAAAAAACTGTGAGATCTTTTTCCCTTGCCTATTACCATAAGAAGGTAGGAAAGGCATTATATTACTACCATTAAGCAAAACAAACATGACACTGTAGTAACACATTGCATGATCAGCCGTACCAAATGATCAAAAAAGCAAAATTGATGATGAACAACCTTTATAAAGTCCCAACGCAATTAATCATATGTCGTGCTAATATCCAGTTTCAAAGCCGCCAAACATGAGCGCCCCTTCCTTATTTGAATTAGCTAGAATAATATTATCAGAAAGGAAACGCCATCCACAAAACCATTCTGACAAAGGGAGAAAAAAAGTTAATTATATACATGAACACAGATATGACGAAGGGAATAACAAAAAAAAATTAAAAAAATGCATGCATTGTTAACTAAAAAACGCACTAACATGTAATCAATCTTCTATAAGGAGTATTGCAGGAAAAAAGAGAGAAAGTTATCGATCATTGATGCACCTTTAACAAAAAAAAAGAGTAAAAAGAGGCAAAAATATTGAAAAGAGATACTTAATTCCATGCACTGGACACAAAGTTTTGGAATAACTTGTCATGGATATATATATGGATTGTTATTCAGGTTGTAGGAAGATGGTTACAACAATTCATATAACGATTATGATGATTAATAGTCGCTAAATATGATTAATTGATATTTTTATTTTCACGTTCAACGATAAATTTTAACAACACTCTTTTAGTTTTTTCTTACAATCCGCTAAACAACATTTGTTTCATTTTTCATTTGGACTTGCAGGGCTTAAGTGAGAAAGCGTGCAACTCCGAGGCCCTATGGTGTAATTTAGCCTTCAATAATTCCAATAGGGAGGGAAAAAGAAAAACCCGAAAATTTTCCTGTCTCGCGCCACACGACACGAGAACCCCAAATCTGGTGCTAAAAGAGACCCAAAATCGTCGAATCACCGTCCCATTCAAGGCTGCAACGAAGACGGACCGCCTTGCGCAGTAAGGTGAGTTTTGCTCCATATCATACGTTAATATCTCAAAATGCTCAATTGCCGAACGTTGCTCCCTTTATCTACTAGTAATTGGTGGTAATTAATTCGGATTTGTCATGCTCAACGGATGATTAGAATCAGCAGTTAGAATTCGTGCTACTTGTCAATTTATGCAACAAGATTCGCTAGCGAAATTTGCTCGCATACATTTGTTTGTGTACAGCATATATTTGGTTTGTTAAGGATAGTACACAAAGAACGCTTTGGTGAACCCTAGAGCGTCAGAAAAGGGCGTTTAGTATCGGCAACTAAATGTCTCGCTTTAATACCGTTGAGCTTGTATAATGATAATTTTACGAAATGCTGTTTAGCCTTTGAGACGTATGAGTGAGTGTTTTAGACCTTGAGCTGTACACTTTTATTGTTGCTTCATGTGATAGGTCTGCTTGAATTAGAGTTCCTGGTTAATGACTGTTAGATGCGTACTTTAGAAGCGAGGTTAAATGTCTAGTCCAGTTTTCTGCGAATTTCTGTATAAACTCTTGTTGAGATTTAAACTAATAGTTTGCACTTCAAATTAGAACAAGGCAAATATAAAAGAGAATAAGTTGAATTTTCTTGTAGGATTCATTCTTTGAAGCGTCTTATTTTGTTTTTGGAGGTGCAATCCAGCACGCCAACAGCTAGTTTGCTTGTAGTCTGTTATGCTTCCTGCATGTTATTGATGTCTATATCCATATATCTTGAGGTTGTGGTTGTGAGTACCTGATTTTTTAATGTTGATTAGAGACGAAAAGAGTTGGTCAATGCTACTTGTGCTCTGGAATGAAAAGGATTGCTATTTCTTGTACAGTCGTACTCGGTCAAACTTGAAGCCGAAAGATGAAGTTCAAGGCGTTTCTCACAGACAATGGTGTGAACCTTTTAGAGAAGAGATTCCTACCAGCTCTAGAGAAAATGGGAAAAATCTGCCACCTCTACCTCACACGAGAACATGCCATCTTTCTCCACAACCTCCTCAATGGTGACGGCATCCAGTCTATTGCGCAATTTCGAAAGGAGGCTCTTTTTGATGATTACCGCATCTCCAGCCAGAATGACGACCGTATTGCCTTTGCCATCGACCTCTCTCTCCTCCAGCGGGCCCTTCGCAGCATCATCGCTGTCTACACAGAATTTAGTGCCAGTCACAGTGGTGGTGCTGGAGGGCAGCCCTCCAATCGTCTCCAAATAAAGCTAGTGAAGAAACTTCCTCCTCATTCGCAGCAACCAATGCCGTTCCTCACTTTTGAGAGCAAGGGTTACAAATCTGCTGTCATTCAAGATGTGCCCATCTCCAAACCTTTGTCAAGGTCTGATGTACTTGAACTACAAGCTGCGCTTGATATGGCTCAAGATATGCCCCGTACTCTTGTTCAAGTCCCAGATATGAATCAGTTGCAGAACTTTGTCGATCGAATGAAGCATGTTGGTGACCTGATCAATGTTTCTATAAGCAAATACGGGGACCTACATTTGCAGATTTCAACTACTTTGATCACATTAGGTGCTGAATTTCGAAAACTGGTGCGTATTGGAGAGCAAGCAGACATGCCAACTGGGGATCAAAATCTGAGTGCTCAGTCTCGAACTGACAGAGCAATACAGAGGGGAGATGCAATGACAGTGCAAGTGAGTGTGAAGCATTTCTTTAAGAGTCTCCAATGTCATCTGGTCAAGCCTGATTGTGCTTTCTATGGGATTGCTGTAGAGGGTGTTTGCTTAACTGTGATATTCCAGTTCTTCATTCCGGGTACACGCCAAACAGATAAGTCAATCAGTCTGCATTGTCGTCTTCCCGTACTTGACCCTGGTTCTAGCTGAAGGCTAATTATCTATGGTTTTTAAGTTTATTGGTTAAGCATGATCCTCATGAAGGGGTATGGTAATTGTCCATAGATTTGGGCTTATTTTCCTCTTTCCTTTTGCAAGTCTCCCTTTCAGAACCATTTGGCTGGCGGTGTTGATCATCCGAGCTAACAGAAATGTTCGCACCTTATTATTTTATCAAGGAGTTGTACAGTTCGGTTTGCCCTCTACAGATTTTATTGGTCCTTGGTGTGGATACAAGACTTTGAACTATCTGAACGTCGTTGACGGCATGCGAATTTTTGCAATGTGTGGATGCAATTTTTTTCCTTTGCATTTTACCATATTTGACTTCGTATTGTTTCAGGAAAAAGGTTTTTTAAATATATTCCTTTTTGGCTCTGTTGGATTGTTCTCTAGCGTGCAAATGCAACTGCAGTGTAATGACAATTGAAGGAGATGAACACATGAGCATATACTGTGCCTGAAATGGTAATTAGTTTAATTTTTGTATTCCTTGTTTGAACCTTTTCCAGTAAGACTTACAAGGAGCACATCCCGTGCTTGAAATGGTGAAAAGTAGTTCTATTTCTGATAATCTTTTCTATGTCGGACTCTCTGGACACTAACTTTGCTATAGGGTGACAAATCCACACATTTTACTTGGTCCTTCAATATTCTAATCATGCTAAGTTATGGCGAGAGAATCTTATACTGTGCTGATTTAACTGCACCTTCTGTATCCTCTTCCCCTATCGGAGGGAACACCTCTGAAATATCAGGCAGGTACCCTGCACTCTTCAAACTATCTGTCATCTTTTCCAACTCTGAGCATATATCTTCTGATTGAGGATGCGACCAGTCCCCAGCTACAAATTCATGAACACTACCATTCATCTCTATCAAGCTGCAGCCGGGAGATTTCTTGATTCCCCTATCCGTCATCAATTTTCTTATTTCGCACAAATCTAGCCATCTATTGCAAGCTGCATATGTATTGCACAAAAGAACATAAACCACCTCATTATCGGGCTCCAACAGAAGAAGTTGCTTGGCTGCAATTTCGGCCATTTCTGCGTCTTTATGAACCTTACAAGCACCAAGAAGAGCAGTCCACACAACCGAGTTCGGTGTCAGTGGCATATTCTTTATAACCTCGTAAGCTTCCCTTAGATTCCCAGCTCGACCAAGGAGATCAACCATGCACCCGTAATGTGATATATTAGGCTCAACCCCATGCTGGGTGGTCATGCTAGCAAAGAACTTTCTTCCTTCATCTACCATACCACTGTGAGTACAAGCACAAAGAACACCAATATATGTTATCTGGTCTGGCTTCACAGATGCTGTCAACATCTGAGAGAACATATCAAGAGCTTCTTTTCCTTGTCCATTAACAGAAAAACCAACAATCATCGCAGTCCACGTAAATTTGTCCTTCCGAGGCATTTTATGAAATACCTCTACTGCTTTTGCTGCACTTCCACATTTGTAGTACATGTCTATCAGAGCATTTCCCACATAAACATCATGCTTGATTTTGCTCTTGTCAATGTAAGCCTTTATCCATTCCCCCAACTCAAGAGTCCCTAAGTTTGCGCAAGCCGTTAGAATGCTGACCATGGTGAACTCGTCTGGTTCTATTTTCGCAGTTTGCATGTCTCGAAAAAGCATCAAAACATCCTTAAATTGGTTCAGCCGGAGGTACCCATCAATCATGGCTGTCCATGACACAGAGTCCCTCTCAGGCATCTGATCAAAGTAGTTTCTAGCCAAATCAACTTGTCCAGAATTCACAAAACCTGCCACTATTGTAGTCCAAGATATCGCATCCCTCATCTTCATACTCGCGAATATGCCAAGTGCAACATCCATCTTCCCACAAGATGCATATGTATTAACTAACGCATTGTCCAATATCAAATTTGAATCAATCTTATGATCGTTAATATACTGATGAACCTGCTTGGCTGCATCTAGATCCTTCGATTTTGAGCAAGCTGATAGCACTGAGACAAGGGTAACCAAAGTAGGCAACACACTCTTCTCTCCCATCAAATTAAAAAGCTTCTTTGATTCATCAAAACGCTTGCTTCTGTTATACCCAGAAATCATGGCATTCCAAGTGATAACATCAGCTTTTAAACTCATATCAAAGCTACCTCGAGCAACATCAATTTGCCCACACAAACAGTACATATGAATCAAAGCATTTTGCATAATGACGTGAGAACAAAACCCAAACTTGTGTATATGAGCATGTATACTTTTCCCAAACTCCAAAGCAACATTGTGGGAAAACCCTTTGATTAGAAATGGGTGTGTGTAATTATCAGGCTTGACATTCTTTCTCAGCATTTCTACGTACATCGAAACTGCTAATCTAGCGCTGTTGGTTCTGGAGTATCCCCTTATCACAGTGTTCCAAAGAAAAACATTTGGTTGGGGAATTGTTTCAAACACCTGGCGGGCATAGTTCATGTCACCAGACTCGTGTCTGCAGCAAAAGGCAACGATTTTAGAATGCACATTGGTGTTTGAGGTGAGGCCTATTTGGATGGTGTGAGAGTGAATTTGCTTCAGTTGCTCCATAGACTTGCATTTATCAAAGAGAGAGGGTGATGGGGTTTCGGAAAAATGGCAAACATGGGTGTTGTGTGGAGACATGGAAGGCAACGTTGATGCTTTGTTCTTGCAAGGGTTTCTGGAAGGAGTCGCGAATAGCATGTAACTGGAGTAGGAAATGCTAAAGTGGATGACTTTATAGGCCATTCCTACTGCATTGCTGGTCGTACCGAATGCACCAAGTCCTTGCACTTAGCTTAATCAGTAGAAGTCCCGTTGCTTTAGGACAGAGGCTTATAGAATTCAGCACAAATTTTTGATCTAGCCATTCATTGACAAAATCCGAACAAATCAAAAAGAACCCCTCAAAACTTGAAGAGGGGAAATATCCCTTATAACTTGAATAAAGAGCAAAAAAATGTTGAATCAACCTGTAAGACGTAAATGGTGTAACTTGACTATAATGCCTAGAAATCTAAAACTCCGTTTTCACAATTGCATTAGAAACAAATTCTGACGATCCGTACTGGAGCCAATCCTTGGCACAGATGAGGGCCTCAAGGGTCGAAGGCTTCAGTGAACTTCGATAGCTATCCATTTTTTTACTAGCAGTGTCGAACACAGAATCTGGAGCAACTGTACAAACTGGAATGGACAAAATATCAGTAGCCATCCTGGAGAGGGTAGGGTACTTTATTCTGTTTAGTTTCCACCACCCCAAAACGTCAAAATCGTAACGGGGCAAGAGAGTTTCTTCCAAATACTGGTCTAGTTCTGATTTCATCTGCTGCTGGTTACTCATGATCTCAGATAAGTATACATCAAAATCCATAAGTCCATCACCAGCAGAAAGAAGAGTATCTTGAGGTACCTCAGCATTCAGAACACCTTCCTCTTCGTCTACCACAAACGTTGGTGGAGGAAGCAACGGCACATCATATTCCAAAAAGAGTCTACGAAGAAAATCGTCAACACTCTTGATCCAGGTCTCAGCATCATCACAGTAAATCCTGGAAAGACTGAATTCCACAAGCTTCATCTTGTACCTTGGATCCATAACTAGAGCAACTGCAAGCACCAGGTAGCAATCCTTCCAATAAATGTCGAACATTTCCTGCAAAGGTTTGGTCAAATTGCTAGTAAAGGTATCCGGGCTCCTTGCTGCACGTGCCAGCTCAAGCTGAATCTCCCACACCTTATGAAAGAATGTATTTGCAGTTGGATATGTAGGGGCAATTAAAATTTTGGCCGCGTTAAACAAGATTTTTAAGTATATGCAGAGTGTTTCTACCCGATCCCACTCATCCATTGATGGGGTGGGTTTGTAATTTGGATCAGAAGTATCCAAGCAAGAAAATACTTCTTTCAAGTCCCAGGCAGCCGCCAACATATGATAGGTGGTGTCCCATTTTGTTTGGTCATCAATGATCAAGCTCTTTGTGCTAGGGACTTGAAGCTGCTGTTTCAAATCGATAAATCTTTCTTCATGAGCTTCCAACGTTTTCACATACATCACACTGTCACGGACTCTCTTCACGATTTCACTGGTTGACCCTAAAGCATGTTGAGCAAGACGACTCAAAACACGGGCATAGCAATTCCCCATTAATAGCTGCCCGTTGAGAATATGCGGATTCTTGTCCCAGAGTAGGCTTCCGAGATTCTTTCTCACTGCCTCATTTGCAAAGGATTCATCAAGAGTTACAGTAAATATCTTGCTGTCCAAACTCCAATGACTCAGGCAAGTAACAACAGCATGATTATAAGAAACTTCTGAAAAAGGTAACGGTAGCATAACAACGTTAAGGATCCTCCTATGAAATTTCCAATCTGCATCAATAAAATGTCCCGATAATAGCACATAGCCTAGGCCGTGATCCGATGTCCACAAATCCATCGTAAGGCTAACACGTCCAGGAAGCCCATTAAGAACATTTAACAGGCCCTGCTTCTCCTTCAGGTACACACCCACACAATCTCCCTCGACACTGCTGCTGCTGACCATATTGAATTGAGGTTGCAGAGTCCGTACAAAATCAATGAAGCCACGATGTTCCACAATGTGAAGCGGATACTCATGGAGTATGATCATTTTGGCAATCTCATGGCTGCAACTCTCCTGATCAAAGGGAACACTAGCCGCACCAAAGGCACTTCTGTAGCGTTTTCTTGGTGGACCAGTACGCCTTCCAATGCCATTAGCACTCAACTCGGGGGTAGATGGAATGTATTGGTTTTGCTGGCGGCTGACAGGGCAGGTCCCCTGAATATGCCGTTTCAGATGGCTGGTGCCAGCCACCTTTGAGCCAGTTATGTAGGCAAATGATTTTTTGCACTGATTACAGCAAGCCCTGGTGACTTGATCACCAAAAGGCTCAGTTGTGAAGTGGTCCCAGACCATGGACTTCTTTCTCTTGCGCTTGTTAGGCTGTTGATCGGAATTAGGCGGCTCATTGTTATCAGTAAAGAGAGCCATCTATGTCCAAAAAATCCTGAATCAGAACCAAAAATAAAAAAAGGATAAGAGAGGAGCTATTGAGAGATATCCCTAAAATGTACATCAAAAATACCAAAAATACAAAAAAAATGAATTAGTACGTGTCTCAGGTTGCTGATGTGATCAAATCTATATAATTACCAAATCCTAAGCTGATCAACCAGTTCGCTATCAAACGCTAGTTCCTACTTTTAACACATCCATACTGCCCAACAGGGATTTCCTAGCTAAAGATTGAACTCAAAAGAATTTTCCTACAAACTGGAAAAAAAACAACTCAACAGTTTAAGAACTGATGAAAAGCTTTGATTCATACACTTCAGGAACCTAAAGAAAAGGGCTACCCACAAGGCTCCCACCACTAAGGGGTATTGGAGACCCACAGTACTGCATTCATGCATGCATTTTGCATCTCCAGCTCCAGGTCACATAGGAGCAAGCTCCATCAAAACTCGCCGTATAGTATTGGCACTTTGCCATAGCACCATGAAAACTGATTTCGTGGAACTAAACAGTTCAAACGTTTAGTGAAAAGAAAATCTCATGCAGGTAAAGGTAATACTCAACTCAGTCAACAAAGGAGAATACGACTTACGAAGACAAGCAACAAACAGAAAGTAGGATCAACCGAAACACTACCAGCTACAACAATCTAATATTGCGTGATCCATAGCTGGAAGTACTCGGCTACAAACAGGTTTCTGATGCCTGTAGTCACCACTAGTACTAGGCATACAAGTCCAAGTATCAAAAAACAAAACCATGGTTTTGTGCCTAATGAAGTTTTAACCCCCACAAACGAACCTTCACAAACAAAGTTACCTAACGCATTAAAAAACCCAATAACTTTTAAGAACCCTACAATTACAGTCACACGCACAAAATCAATCCAATTAAAGGGCTTCCAAAAGCCCTAGAATTTGTGACAGCCTACTTGTTGCAGCAGTCGTTTAACACTAAATCAAATAACAACAACCCCAACAATAAGACGCAAAAATAATCAACTAAGAAACCCTTAATACAGAAATAAAAAAAACCCACGCACAAATTATATACATAATATCAGTCAGAAATTCTTACTTGAAAGCCTTGAAAATCAGATGTGAATGGCCAGGGTTTAGGGTTTAACTGGTGAGTTTTGAATTTGAAAAGATTTTAAGGGAGGGGGGTTTTGGAGGTAGAAGAAGAAAACTGGATGGGCTTTGAAGAAAACCCTAAAAAGGATGGGCTGCTAAGCGGCTACGAGGGTTTAAGGCCGACATAGAATTAGGTTTTGTGGACTTTCTTTCTGGGGAGGAGGTCCATTAGTACACACACATATATATATATATATACCGCTCGATGGACCCTTAAAACCATCTCCTTTGTCGAGCCCACCCCTCTACTTTAATCCCAGCCGTTGGTACGTGATGGGACCCGCAAGCTGATTTCAAGTCGGTGGTTTATAATTTTATTACTGAAAAGGAATAAAAGGAAATTAAGCATTTACCGGAGAGTAATAAGTGCAAGAATTTGGCATTTTCTTTAAACTAAAAAAACCCACCAATCTTCAAAAATATTTTGGTGTAACATATTTAAAGTGCTTTTGGGTTATCTTAAGTCATAATCACTCCTCAAAATAAACATCAAATAGTACGAAATGAGTTTTAAGTTATGAATATATAATAGTTGAATAAAGTATATCAAAATCAGTTTCAATGTGACAAAATGATGAAGAAGTTTAGTGCTTCAATTAGAGATGCTAAAGGTCGGATATTTGATACTTTTCTTAGTCAAACCTGATTATAAAAAAGTGTCATAATTCTTAAATTTTTTATTATGATCACTTTTTTAGCTTTTAAAAAAATCAGTTTAATAAGTTTTATATATTTGTCAAATGTCTAACACCTTAATTTAATCTAGATTTGGTCGATTTTCATCATCTCGTAATCAATCTCAATCAAGCTCTTACCAAACTGGAGACTAATGAAAATGGTTGTTTGATGTCTTTATGATTGGAATAAGCTAATACGGCATCTTCAAATGTTTGCAACAAACGAGTTTAGGATATAACTTTTTTATTTTTTACATGAGTTTAGACAAAGCGTGTGCAATAACAATGACGGAACTGAAAAGCATTTAAATGGGTGGAAACTAGAAGAGAAAGGATTTGACTATTTATCCTTTTTGTCAGCTATATACATATCATTCATTACTGAATCGGGGCTTATAGCAACATATACATATAGTCTTTTTTTTTGCTGCATTAATTATCAAAAAATACCTTAGAAAAATTTCAAGAGATTATTGTCATTAATACTTTGATTCTGGAGGTCCATCAAATTTATCCTTGCCAAGAAACTCATTACAATGAGCTTGTGGTTTTATTGACAAATGCTAAAATTAGAGCCACAATATCACTTTGCTTGTCAAAACTATGAACATACTAAAGCAACTATTGCAAAAAAGTTTATCTATACTATATATAAAGGGACTTCTTTTTTTTTTGTAAAAATCTTTTGGTGTTACATAACTACCACTTAAAATGTTTACACTTGGCATCATGTAGTTTTTTTCTTAGGACATACACAAAACAAAAGTTTAAATACTAAATATATGGACATATTTGATTTTCATAATTTATAATTCATCTTACCATATGTGATAATAAATATTTTTACGTGATGCTTGATTTTGTTGATAAAATTCATATTATTAAACTATATAAGAGGTCATGTTTGGTTCCTAAAATTTAAAAATTATTTGAAGAAATATATATAATACATCCAAAAAATCATGTTTGATAATTTCATGATATCAAGCGTGATATGAAACTATCATATTTAACCTTATTTTTGCACTCATAATTTTATTGAATGAGACAATAAAAAACTTAAAAGTAATGCTTAATTTTTTAAACAAAATTCACGTCATTAACTTTATTTTTGCACACGCATTGCGTGTGCCACGCTGACTCGTATTTATAAGTTTGAAACTTTACATTGGCAATGAACAATGGGCAGATGCCTACAAATGGCAATGGATCGAAGCGGTCATGATGGTGCACTCTCCTCGCTTCGGCCTCGTCTAGTTGTGCTACGTTCGTGCCAAACTGGTCATGATGTGGGTATTCAAAATCCAAACCCAGCCCAAACCCGACATGTTGTTTAATTTAAAACGTAACAATTATTTAGTTCTACATTGATCTATGTGAAATGCCATCCTAGAGTACGCCACAGTCTCATTCGTACGAGAACAACTGTGTATCCAATGCCATTAAGGTTATGCAAATAGTCTAAGCTTGAATAAATCACGGTTTTCATGAACAGGACAGAATGGAGCGGGTTACAGGTTGAGATACATCCATAGTCGACGTTGCTCCGGATCCAGACTGTATCTAAGATTCTTTAAACCAGGGGTACAACTTGGGCCGGACAACCCATGCTAGCCCACATAAAATATGGGAATAGATTTACTTTTTTAGTGACTATGGTAGACATGGACTCAAATTTGTGAGCCAGTAAAAAAAATGAGCTAGACATGTGCAAAGGTTTCAACAAGCCCGTCCAGCCTGTGGGAAAATCAACCCGTATAACTATAACTATATATATATATATATATATATATATATATATATATGTATTTTGTTTCCTTTAGTATTTTTCTCTCATTTTGTCCAAAATATTTGTTTATATGCTTATATTTAAGTTCATTTTGAAACTTTAATGTATTTTTTCATTATCCTGATGAAATTGTAGAGTTGGATGATCAATAATATATTTCGAAATCATTCTAAAAAACGTAATTCGTAACCATGAATAACTCATGTTCAGACCGTGTCCACCGAAAATTTGATGGGATCGATGTGGACAGATGTTATTAGCATCGTAGACGGGTTGGACTAGACATGAGCACAACTTTTAAAGAATGGGCTAGGCATGGTCTGACCCTTGGGCCCGTCCAGCCCGCCCAAGTAACATCCCTACTTTAAACATATTTAGAGGTAAAGGTTGTCATGGTCATATAATTAGTCTCCCAGACTAATTAGGTCGCGCCCTAATTGGCATAGACCTAATTGGCATAGATCAAATTGCCATCTTTGTGCCTAGCCGCCCACCCAGGCCACTACTGTTTTGAAAAAGAAAACTGATTTTGCATCCTATTTTTTAATGATAAACTTCTCATCTTAAGTATTAATATCAGACCATTGTTCTAACAGATTTCAGGTAAAATTAAGTTCAAAAGAACTTTAGAGACTAAAGAGCAAGAATCTATTGTTATATTTTCTCGTCGATGATTCCAGTGTCCAAACAAAAAAAAAGAAAAAAGGGAATAAATTGTGGAAAATAACTTATGAAGTCATGAGACTTTACTTCCCGTTTGGGATTGATTCTCAAAAGTAGATTCTGATTAAATCGAAATCAGTTTCTAAAATTATCTTTAATCCATTTAAAACACAAATAGATTTAAAGGTGTGCGGATAAAAATATATTAAAGTAAGTTTAATGTGACAAAGTTACAATATAGGGTATTTAAATTGAAACGAGCATTAAATGTATGTTTATATATGAGGATATTTTGGTAATTCTCTTGGTCAAACCTGATTCCCAAAACTGATTAAATCAGAATCCAAGAAGATGCGATTTCTTGATTCAATCAGTTTTGAACACATTGGAGCAGATTTAATCAGCCTCCTTTTTTTGCCGAACAATCTGGATTTAATGAGGTTTAATCATTCTACAATCAATCATAAACATTTTACCAAATTCAAAGGGAGTATTAACATTAAATTCTGGTCTTCAACACATATAGAGGGAATTTTAATCCTCATTGGCCTCATCCTTTATAGTCTGTTTGCGAGTTTTTAGGAGAGAAAGGGAAGGAAAAGAAAGGAAAGTGGCTCATTTCCTCTCTCTTCTCTAGTTTGTGAGTTTTTTTAAGTAAAGAAAATAAGAGAAAAGGAAGAAAAGTTTAAGCTTCTTTTGTCTCTAAATCTTTCCTCCCAAAATTGCGTTGAAACAGAGGGCAAGGAAACTCTCATAAGTAACATTTTAATAATGCCCATATTACCCTTGAGACAATGAAGACTAAATTTTGAATGACTTCTAGGTTTTAAGGTTTCTTATGGAAACTTATCACTTTATTTACAATTAAGTGATTGTTTTAGATGTGAGAGTTGACTCATAACTGATTATTTTGCTTTTGGTGTGACATTAATTAGATTTAGATGTTGGGATGTTTGTCGTGATCTCATGGTTATTTTTGTTTTTTACATGATGAAATTAATCAACTATGTAAGGCTTATGACATTAGTATGATATGTATTTTGTATGATTTATCGATAATTAAATTATTTTACCAACAAAATCATGTTTTTAGGAGCATACATTCGTAATTTTTGTTAGAATCATCACAAATTAGTATAAGGGTATATACATAACCATAGTATACGGGTATATACGTAAGTGTCTTTTCTTTTCTTCAACAAGAAAAGAATGATACTTTTTCTAACTCACAAACAAGAGTAAGGATAATTGTTTTCCCTTCTCTTCCTTTCTCTTCTTTTCCCTTCTCTTCCTTTCTTTTCTTTTCTCTCGGCTCACAACTCTCAAACAGGCTTTAATCTCTTCCAAAAATTAGTTTCTTGCCTGAATTTTAATATCAACAAATTCAGTTTATTAGGTGTGACCCCAATGGCGAGGTGGGGCGACATCACATTTTGCACAAGATAGTCGGGTGCACTGGTTAAAGCAATACGATGACTAGGATAAATTTCAATAAATTATAGACTATCTACTTGTACATTTATTTTTAAAACAAACACACCCTTCATGGGTAGAAGCACAAACAGATCCACGACCGTACAAGACAATAAATAGGAAACGATACCAACTTGGACGGTAACCAAACAACAAAGTATTTCTGTTTTTCTTACTACTATTTTCTATTTCCCTTACTACTTCCAATATTTAATCATGGTGTTACCAAAAGAATTAACCCACACCAGAATAAAATCATTTCCTTCTCTAAAAAAAATAAAAAATCATAGTGTCACCAAATTATGTTATGTTTGTGAAAGTCCTACATCAACCATATATACGGGGTTTAAGATCGGTTCTTATAGTTCGCCTTCTCCTCATATTGAGCATGTTTTTTAATTGGACAATAAATTTTAATGTAATGTCAGAGCTAGGCACAAACCCTGGTCATGTCGCCCCATGGTCTTTCTATCTCCTTGACATGATCACCTCATATCCATAATGTGTGTACATGCAGGTGTCAAAGTCTCACATCTGGTACGTATAGAGATTGGGATCGATTATTATACTTGGTACACTTCTATTTCCTTTTGAACATATTTTTTGTTTGGATATCAAGCCTTAATCATGTTTACTACATTTATTAGATTGGAGCACAGTGAATATGGGACTCAAGTCTAGATATATCAGGACCCCTTTTTGCCATAAGTGCGTCTATTTTTTCTTGACTCGAGGACTTGATGAAGACATGCACGTCAGTGCAATTAAAACAAAACTTTGAAATCAATGTATTTATGCTCTCTCTCTCTCGTTGAACGATTTAACTTGAAAGAAATCAAAATGACAGCATGATCTAGTTTTTTTTCAAACCCGCTCGTGCCACAAAATAACCAAGGGGCCACAAAGAACAAGTTGCTTTAGGGTTTGGACTGTACCCTGATCTCCCTGCCTGCAGTACTCTCCACATTTTGGACCTGAAGTAATAAGTTGCAATTTGACACAGACGTTTTGTGATTTCAAATATGTTGCCGTTTACTTTTACTGTACATCTCTGTGTATCTACTCCCCTCCCTCTCTCTCACACACACACGTACAGATGAAAACAGAAGATACAGTAAATCTCTGAATTCTAGTACAACTGACATCCGTGCAAAGCAGACATATATGCATGAGATCAGATCAGTATCCGCATTTCTGCACCTTCACTGACTTCAAAACAAACATTGTAGCCAGAAAGTTGCAGCCCATCAAAGCTACTCAACGTGACAAGCTTCACTTCATTGGTAAAGACTGGCTAGCTTTTGCGAGTTACTGCTAACTCAGTAAATACGCAGGGTGTTCTAAATCTGGTAACTGAGTGGTGAATCATGCTAATGCAGGGTTTAATGCCATTCGTCCTAACATTTACTTCAAGCCTCATTTGTTCTTTTGTTGTCTTGCAACATGCAAAAGAGGCGTTTAAAAAAATTTAAGCGCGACACTATGTTCATTGAACCTGCATCTCGTAAACGATCATGAGGGAGTAAGCAAGAATGACTTTTTTGCTTTTGCGTTACACAAACACGAGATATTCATAGCTGATATAGGCAACAAAAGGAAATCGAAGAGAAACAAGGAGAAGTATAAAACCCAACAAAGAAGAAGAATCATAACTGGTGATGGGAAAAAAAAGTGGGGAATCTTCTCTGTGCACAAACTGTTTGTTAATCTGCTGTGATGGGCCAGAACGTGTAGAAAATATCTGCTCTGCTACACTTGTCTAAATGTCCGTCCAAATCAAACGGGCCAGAAGATAAACTATACTTCACAATACATGATTATTGCTTGCGAAAGATACATAGTTCCATCGAAATGACAAATGAGTTTCTTCCTCACACGCAGGCAAGGCCATAATGAAGCAAAAGATTAGATGAGGATAGATATAAGCTACAAACGTTCAATGCCGAACTTAGCAATGCAAAAGAAGAATGTAAAAATGGCCTAGATAGTGTTGGATAGTACTGATATCATCTCCATTGCCAAAACTGAGGACCTTCTGGCTTTCTGACTATTTTCAAAGGACATATAGGAGTGCTTATTGATATAGATATATGTAGGATATTTGAGCAGCAACAGAACTCTAGTGATGAGCTGATCATGTTAATCAAACAGTGGTCTGCAGTGGTGCATTAGAAGCTGGAAGCAGGTAAAAGGACACAGTATCAACAGAAGACTTTGTTCTAATTGGGAAATCAATGAAGGAACTTTGATATCTTAGAACACAATGGTAGATGAGATACTGATAATAGAGAATTAAGTGTGATGAGATAGAGTTAGCAATGTAAACCATGGATTAGCAATAAAGATGACTTTCACCCAAGAAAGATATGTGCACTTTCCCCCTTGTTAATTTGACCAAGAAGAAAAAGTTAATGATGCAAACAAATGCTACAAAATTTGAGAACTCAGTAATAAATTCTCAAAGTAGTCGAATTTTGTGATGAAAGAACCGTATGACCACATCCCATAATATGCATGACGCCGGGACACTCATAATTTTCATCCATTTGCAACAATAAAAATTAAGGAAAAAGACACCTGAGTATGGGCTTGGAGTTGGGATGAAATCTTGCCGTGGATAGATAGCAATGGGAAAACAAAGACATGTTGTTTCGATTCTGCATATATATTCTTATAAAAATGCAACTACTGCGATGAAAATTTAAGAAGTAATACGGCTTGATTTCAGATCTTAGATCCATAGTGTGATATCATTGCAATCCTAACCAAGAAGACTTGGAGAAAAGTAACTAGAATTCAGCACAAAGAACGGTGATAATGAGACGGCCTGACCGCCTGATCAGGTATTTCACTAATAACAACAATTACCAAGTATTCGCGAGCACAAAACCACCCTGATTGAGCTCAATTCTGGATCAACATTTCATTCCAAGATGATAAATCAAAAAGTAGGGCTTAGTATGAGCTAAGCTCCAGCACAAGTAGCTCAAGAGACAAGAAAGTCCTAAGTTGCCATGTTCTCCCACAGCTTTCTTGAACTTCCATGGCAAACCAAAAGAAGCATTAGATTCAGGTAGAAGAAGTTCAAGAAAGCTGTGGAAAAGCATGACAGGACTTACCCTTTTCACCCCACCCTCTTTGGAGTTAGATCTCACTCCTCCTTGCACCCATAACATTAGGGTTTTCAACATTGCGCAGAACAGATAAGAGAGTGAAAGAGAGAGAGAGAGAGAGAAGAGTTGTGTGAAGAATTCAGTAAGCAATATTACTTATAAGGCAAAGGCTAACTGATAATAAGAGAGATAGAGGAAGGGTTGTCCATAGAGTTGATGAGGACCACACTACCATCCAGACCCAGTAGTACTGCATAATCTGTTTAACAGCTTTACAGAAAAATAGGAGAGTGGAGAAGGGTGGTTGGTAGGGTTTCACTTCACCCACAAGATGCAAGCACAATGAGGTCTTGTAACATGGGGGTAGATTGGGTAAAACACATGAGTTATGGGTCAATAAATAAGAATTTTGAGTGCATAAGACATAGCATATCTAGAAACATATACAGTATATATTTCCCATGCTATCACATGCTACCATGTGATTGAAAAACCAAATCCTAATTTTGAAAGATGGAAGTTTTAGTGATTTTTATTTGTATGGTCCCCAACCCTCATGTTCTCCTCCTACCTTCCACTCACACATGCATATGAAGGACAATTTTATAAAGAAAATTTGTTAAATAAATCATAGCAAATGTAAAATGACAAAGATGTCCTCCATTGCGACGTCGATCTATCGATACTATTCTTAAGGAAGAAGAACACATTCATAGTTTAAGGTATTTTTTGAACTTTTCAATTGTACCATTTGTTCCACTTTTTGATGAAACCATTATATCTCTCTACTAAAAAAGTTAATAATGGCCGTTAAAGTAATTAGATTTTAAACGCTACCACCTATACTCTCTTACTTTCTAGCTCTACTTCATTACCTATAACTCCTTTTCTGTTGTTATTTTTCTCACCACCTCTAATATTTTCTCTCTTTCTCCCTTTGGATGCCATCCTCTTATTTGCAGAATTATCTATTGTGATCTAATAAATTCTAATTGCATAGGCATTGCCTTTGCCTCAAAAGCTAGTATTATTATAAAGGGAGAACACTTTTATGGTGAATTTTTTTTTAAAAAAAAAACTTTCAGCTATACCCTTCATAACACACCAAATTCAAATTAAAGAAAAGCAAATCAAAATCGTCGGTGGAAAGTTCTTAACACATGATAAATAGCCGCTCCGATCAACCCCACTACAATTAAAACTTCTTCTTCATCCCCATTATTCCTACCACTCCACCTAAGTCGTCCAACGATCAACATTTTTCTTCTATGTTTACTGCTCCTTCCTTCTCGGCCTCTATTTTCATGATAAACTAATTTTTATTGTTATGTATCTTTTATTAGTTGTATCGATAGCACACGCATCAGTACTTGTGCCTATTATGCTAGTGTAATCTATGTTTCGTGCCATTGACATTCGAAAGTCAACCTTCTTATGAAACATTATGTTTTTGAATTTACCCTCAAATTATATGCACCAAAATGGTTGTTGTGCCATCTTGATATTCAGCTCATAATTTAGGGCCTACGTCTAGTTCATGATCTAGTGCACTAAAATGGCTGCGATATGTAGCCCATAATCATCATGCGACCATAATTATGGGCTGGAACCGATTCAATTTACTCTTATATCGAGCCCATAATTTAGTGCCTACCAAGCCTCGGAGCTTTGGACACATCAAGAATTTGTAGTCTTTTTCTCCACATTCCCTAGTGCCGATTAAGAGTAAAATTGCAGCACTATAAATTCCTTAGTCTGAAAGGCCAAATTAGTAGACATTACTGGCTTATGTTAGGCAGTTACCCAGACGATCGTATTGATAAACAGTTTGTCTCACCATAACCTTTTTTGAATATTTAAATCTTCTATCTCTCGTTACATCCCCGCGGGGGGAGAGAGCCCTAACATGCGCAAGAGACACTTAAAACTATAATTGATTGATGAGATTGGTGGCTCTATTTGAGCAAACTCGTTTAGCCCGCTTCAAAAGTATAAAAATTGAATTGGTCTCGACCATCTGGAACCATTGAATACATAGAATCATAAATAACTTTAAGCCTCTCTTAATCTCTACGCCTATTGCATCTGTCCACCTCATCCAACGGTCCTAAACAGGAAATTAATCCTACAATATGTATGCTTTTAAGAGACATCTTACCTAAGTATTTTGCTTTTAGTGACCGAACAACTATCTGAATTTCGTAACACATGCCGACAATTCAACATGACCACCAAGTTAAGGTCACCCCACCACCCCACTCCACCCACTTTCCTTGCAATTATTCGCCTCTGCATGTGTCCCAAGACTACTACCGTGTTGTTTTTCTTCTCTAGATAGAACTTTTGTGAATTTCTTTTAAAACCTTTTGAGCCAATAATTTCAATCCAATTGAGGACAGTAAATAGCAACTAGTAAGATGGACAAGACCAGAGAAATGCCAAAGGCAAAGGACTATTGTCATCATACCATGACTAAAAGTTATTCGGACGATCGTATTGATAAACGGTTTGTCTCACCATAGCTTCTTTTGAATTTTTAAAACTTCTAGCTCTTGTTACATCCCCCAGGGGTAGAGAGCCCTAACATGCGCAAGAGACACTTAAAACTATAATTGATTGATGAGATTGGTGGCTCTATTTGAGCAAACTCGTTTAGCCCGCTTCAAAAGTATAAAAATTGAATTGGTCTCGACCATCTGGAACCATTGAATACATAGAATCATAAATAACTTTAAGCCTCTCTTAATCTCTACGCCTATCGCATCTGTCCACCTCATCCAACGGTCCTAAACAGGAAATTAATCCTACAATATGTATGCTTTTAAGAGACATCTTACCTAGGTATTTTGCTTCTAGTGACCGAACAACTATCTGAATTTCGTAACACATGCCGACCCGACAATTCAACATGACCACCAAGTTAAGGTCACCCCACCACCCCACTCCACCCACTTTCCTTGCAATTATTCGCCTCTGCATGTGTCCCAAGACTACTACCGTGTTGCTTTTCTTCTCTAGACTAGATAGAACTTTTGTGAATTTCTTTTAAAACCTTTTGAGCCAATAATTTCAATCCAATTGAGGACAGTAAATAGCAACTAGTAAGATGGACAAGAGCAGAGAAATGCCAAAGGCAAAGGACTATAGTCATCATACCATGATATGTGTAGCTTCCATGTGGGGGTGGAGCCAGCCAACCGTGCGGCTGCACTTGCACGAGCTGATAGTAATTTACAGAGGAATTAGAAGAACCTGGTCCCGATTTTACCATATATGCCTCTGATGCCTGATGGGGCCTCATAATCAGGATTGTTGTTCCTAGTCTGTTGTTTTGGAAAATGACAAAGCTCCATACCATTATTACTTAGGGTAGTGTTGCAGTGCGCTCGAGTGCACGTGCGAGCGATCTGCTTTTTTTTTTTTCTTCTTTCTGTTCAAGGATAAAAAGAGGAGAAAGGGTACACAAAGTGGGGAAAGGGTATCGCAGTCTTTCAAAGCATTAAATAACCTATTATGTTTGCCGGCTATGTAATAATGATCTAATAACGGTTACTTTTAAAGATCAGAATATCTAACACTGTTTAATTCTCATTCGCATGTGCAAACGATCTTTGTCTGGCCTTACACTGGTACAAGTGTTTAAATTCTCAGATTTGTTTGTGTTTTTTATTATTTAGCTTAGAGATGTCAAATGGGTCGGCGGCTCGCGGGCTGGCCCGACCCGGCCCAAAAAAAAGCACGGGCTGGCCTAGCCCTGTAATGAACAGTGCAGGCCCGCGGATAAATGGCCTTGGACCATGCCAAGGTTTCACCAAAAATGGCCCGGACCATGCCCGGCCCGAAAAAGCCCGATTTTGGCCCTAAATTGGGCCTTTTTCTGGCCCTAAATTCGGCCCCCTGTTTCATTTCTCTTCTATGTTTCTTGTTTTCTGTCTTGGTTCTTCTTTCTTTGCCTTGGGAAAGATTTCCCTTTTTTTTTCCCTTCATTATCTTCCACCCGAGACATCCATTATCCACATATCCCATATTTTAACATTTAACTAGCTTAGTCATTGTAACAAGGAGGAGGTGGCAAGACTATAAAACATGGTTTTTAAATTGTTTTTTATAAAATTACACAAATGTCCATAAACTTTACGTATTTATAAAAACACTCCAAACTTTTTTTAAAAATTACGCTTAAGCTCCAAAACTCGTCTAACCATTCTTAATTCAATTAGACATCACTGAAAATATATACTATCATTCATTTTATCATTTTTCATCGCTAAATCATAATTCACATTTATGCCCCGAAAGTTTTTTTTCCCAAAATTCAAAAAAATGCCCCCAGATTTTCAAATTTTACATTTTTGTCCCAAAATTATTTTAAGCGTCGATACTCTACTAATACTAGAGCATTGCCCAAAATTATCGCCCGTTTATTTTTTCGGAGCCCAGATGGTTATTTTAACCGGCTCCCAAAGTTCGGGATATTTCAGAGGTGGTGGCTAGGGTTAGGGTTTAACTAGAATGGAGAAGAGAATGGGACTTGGGTGGGAGAGAAAAAAATGAGGGTAATATTAAAATTTATCAAATACATTTTTTAAGAGAGTGAATATCACGCTTCGTCAATCTAGACGATTTCTCTAACGATTGCAACAAAATTAATACCACGGGAGGTCATTTGCAACTTGTGTAACTTCAGGAGTCTTTTTGCAACTACTCCAAATCATAAGGATATTTTATGTAATTATCCCTATTATAATAATAATAATAATAATAATAATAATGGTTTAAATTGTAGTACTTCCCTGGGCCGTGAAAGTGGTTGGGCAATACTTTTTTTTTTTTTTGGTTAATCAGAAAGGAAAATACATAAGAAGTTCAGCCCCTAATATGGGCAACTTGTGCTACATCATTTGCTAACAGAGGAAAAACCACTTCAGGTGGTTGCATGAGATACACAAAAGCCTCCATCTGTTGCTCACCACATTTTGACAGTTGATCTGCACATTGGTTGCCTTCCCTAAAAATATGCACAATAGTAGACTTAGTTATTCTAAGAAGGGATTTAGAGTCCTTAATTAGGTTGCTCAGGGGGTGTAAAGAGCTGTCCTGGCAGTTAATCAGCTCCAAAGCCTCATTCAAGTCTGTCTCTAAGAGGATGTTTGTTAATCCTTTGTTTTTGATGAGTTGTAATCCTTTGACAATTCCATGAAGTTCAGCCTCCAAGGCATTTGAGGTGCCCAGGAATCCATAGTAGCCTTCGAGCCATTCTCCAAAGCAGTTCCCTAACAGTCCACCAAAGGTTGGGTAATACTGCAAATGGCGAACATGGGCACTCAGGTTCATTTAGTGGGGTTCTACATAGCCTATGGATTGGAGTCTGGATCTACATGCATAAAATTCTTAGTAAAATCGGACCAAAAGGAAAGGTCACAAAAAAAACAAAAAAAAACTTTTCTGGTTGACTTAATTGCATTAATAATAAAAGTCAATATTGCACATAAAATTAGAAAAATTGATTTGAAAATACATCTTAAGTTTAGTAGAGGCTTAGCTCGAGACCCCACTGCTCGTTGTCGTATTCGGTTTGGTATTGCTCCCGCACATGACTTTGAGAGTCATGGTGATATTATTGAGAAACGTCTCTATAAGAATATTTTTGCTCCGCACTTTGGATAATTAGCAATCATTTTTTTTGTAGACTTTCGGACAAAGAAACGTAATCTTGGGACATATTTTGAGATCAAGATTTGTGTACTATTCGAATTATACTTACAAGATTTTTTTTGATTGCACGATTTTGACAAATCTCATATTCACGTCTCTTACTAAAACAACAAGAATTGGCACACAAAAAGAAAACATTTTTTTGCTTGTCGCTTTTGCTCTAGTTCTTTTTTAGCATTGAGGAATGATAATGGTAAAATGTAAGAGCGCATCAACAATAAAGTTTTTCGAGCGTCAACCCATTATTAAAAGTAAAAGTAGCCTACAACAGTTTGCTCTATATAACGATCATTGTCGCTAAATATTATAAGTGTCATTTTGCATACATTCTTTTAACAATTGTTTTAGCATTACAATCGTTTTGCATACGTTCTTTTAAGAATTGTTTTAGCGTGACAAAATAAAAGTTACTAGACATATTTAAAAGGAAATATCCATGTAATAACCAATTCTTTTTTCCCAATTCAAGATAAATTCATAAGGAAGTGCTATCTCTAATAAAACAACATTATGAGTAAAGAGGGATAATTTTAGCCAATAAAAGAAATAAAATTACAACAACAAAAAAATTTGGGCCCGGTCCTAAATATTGGGCCTAGGGCTAGGGCTTGTACTGTGCCCAAATATCCAGATTTCAGGCCCGGCCCTGTCCGGCCCATGCCCCATTTTCTTTGGAGGCCCATTGGGCTCGGGCTGGGCCGGCCCAAGCCCGACCCATTGACATCTATAATTTAGCTCATATGCTTATAAAGGATATCATCGAATTACTTAATATAACTTGATATTTGATCTTTTCACATGATTGTTTTATGTAATTAATCTGGTCAACAAACCTATCAAAATGGCTAGTCAAGCAGGTAATTTTAATATCAGGGTCTTATAGGATCAATCTCGTACTAACATACATTTTATGCGAAATATCATAATCTTCTAAATGACTAGTCAAGTAGGTAATTTTAATATCAGGGTCTTACATGGTCAATCTCGTACTAACCTACAGTTTATGCAAAATATCATAATCTTCTCCTTTTCAAAGTCTTTCTTTTTCAGTCAATACGTGATATATTCATCTCGTACTATCGTACATTTTATGCGAGATATCATAATCTTCTCCTTTTCAGAGTCTTTCTTTTTCAGTCAATATGTGATATATTTATCTCACTTTTTTGTTGTCCAAGCTATCTTCTTGATGTGTGATATATCCAGATTTGCTTTTGTTTTTTCTGACCACGGACAACCCGACTGGTAGCTCAAGCCAAGTTATAAAAGTGAGGTCCACCCCCCACCACTTTCAACAAGATAATGCGTTCCTTAAAATGACTAGTTAATTAGATGGTTTATAATTGTTAGATGATATATATTAATATGGCAATTATATTTTCTCTATTGTCCTATGTCTATAACATTCTAGAGTTCTCATAACTTATATATGATTCTCTTTTCTGTTTCTGGTAAGATAGTTTTCTCTTGCTTATATAAATGCCTAATTGTACTCAGCTTTATTAAGACTCTCTAATATAATTATCTTTTCCTTCATCTTTTCTATCATGGTATCAGAGTCATACGATCTGCCGGTTTGAGAGTCTTTCAACTATTTTTGCAAACTCTGGCAAACAGCCTTCTGCCGTTCACCCGACCAACTCAAGTGCTTTTGCTTCTTTTTTCTTTTTGTGCTCTTCTTTTCTTCTTGAGTTTGGAATTTTGGTATTTCTTTCGTGCCGTTTCTATACAGTGATCTTCACTTATGCTGAAACCCTAGCCACCGCCCACTCTTACTGTTTATCAACTCTAGCTTATCTCTTTTGCACAAGAAAAAAGCACAAAAAAAAATATTCCTTCTTCAATTACCTTTGTCGATTTCCTTTAGCCTAAACCCTAATCCAACACCTCCATAAGATTATGTTCCATCCACCGATCATAACGCTGCCAACCATGCTGCCATGTCTGTCGTTTAGTTCCTGCAATGGATCCTGCTCTTGTCTTGTTCTGACTCCTGCCCTGTTCTTAGTTGTCGGACCTCACCCTAGACCTTTATGGTCGTCAGACCTCGCCTCGGGACTCCTGTTCTGTTCTTAGTCTGCTGACCTCTTTCTGAGACTTCTGTCTTGTTCTTAGTCTTCAGACCTCACCCCGAGACCTTTATGGTCTTCGAACCTCACCTCGGGACTCCTGCTCCGTTCTTAGTCTGCAAACCTTGTTCTGGGACTTTTGCTCTGTTCTTAGTCGCTGGACATCACCCCGAGACCTTTATGGTCGTCAGACCTCACCCTGGGACTCCTGCTCTGTTCTTAGTCTGCAGACCTTGTTCTGGGACTTCTGCTCTATTCTTAGTCGCCGGACCTCACCCCGAGACCTTATGGTCGTCGGACCTCACCTTGGGACTCATGCTCTATTCTTAGTCGCCGGACCTCCTGCTCTAATCTTGCATCACCAGACTCTACACATGGAATTCATCTCAACTTGGATCTCAGACTTAACCTCCAAACTCAAGCTTGCTCTTCTCTAACAACTTGAGTTTGAAGGGGGATGTTAGATGATATATATTAATATGGCAATTACCTTTTCTCTATTGTCCTATGTCTAAAACATTCTAGAGTTCTCCTAACTTATATATGATTCTCTTTTTTGTTCCTAGTAGGATAATTTTCTCTTGCCTATATAAATGCCTCACTGTACTCAGTTTTTATTAAGGTTCTCTAATATAATTATCTTTCCATTCACCTTTTCTATCATTAATATTATAGCTACAGTCTTATAACACCAATCTTATACTATCTCACATCTCATGTCGGATCTTACAACATTTGTAAGAGAAACTATACTTTCGTGTAACTATCATCCTACCAACACGGATACATTGACATACTTCAGATTTATTAATTTACTTATTTTGGTTGATATGAAAAATAAATCTTGCTCCCAAAAAACAACCCTAGCTCTGATGCTTCTCGCCATGTTAATGTCCAATATATGTTACAAAGTATTTCCTAGCTCCGGCACTGCTGGTCAACCTCGTATCATTATATGTTCCATCGTTCTTATGTACTTGTATATCAATTAAATACTCGTGATAATATAATGTAATTACGTATTTGCTCCCATTGTATCGTATACAATGTTCAGCCGTAACAAAATTTGCTTAGCATTAGCATTAAATATATAGTTCATTGAAATGTAGCGTTGTCTTCACTTCTCCAGCAATCCAACATCGATAGGAAATTACTTGTTCTTCTTACATCTCCGAAAAAAAAACTAAACATTTTTGCTTGTCAGGTGAAAATTTTTGGTAGAAATATAATTGGTAATAAGTTTATTTACTTCTTTTTTTTTGCAGTGCAAATCACTATCCTTTTTAAGGCGTTTCTTTTTTAAAAATTTATCCTGCTTAATTTTTGTGCACTTTTAGAATAAAATCAAAGTAACGGATCAAATAAGGAATGTTGGACAAATCCACGTTAGTCAAATACAATGACAAGAATCAATTGTTGCCTCTGCAAAATTACTATTACTAGTCTATTCTATAAACCCTTGCAAACTGTAAAAGAAACCCAAAAAAAAAGGAACGTATATATGGATGCAATTTTTTGAAGTCAAACGTCACCTTCGGGTCAAAGTTCAACTGATTTTCCATCCGATGCCATTGTTAGTTGAGAGTTGAGATTCGAAGCGAACACTAGCAGCTGCCTGGTAACTAAATCGGCCAACGCCACGGGAATTTGTTCTTTTGGCAAAAAGTTTCACGAATTCTCAGCTGAAAGATGATGAATCTGTACGGACAAGATTTCTCTCTGTTCGGTGATATCGGATTCTCCGATCCGACGATCATGGACTCTCTCTCTCGCACTTCGCCGCCAATCTCACCGTCTTCCTCCACCGCCGACGAAGATCTACCGCCGCAGAAGGTGGAGAGTAACAGGGAGGCCGCCGGTAGTCCGCCCAAGCACCGCTACGACGGCACCTCGCCTCTCCCTCTAGGCATGGACTGGAGCCTCCCGCCTCGACATTGGGTAAATATATCATCATATTTCTTAATTTTTTTAATTACTTGTTTTTATAGAGAATCAATTAACTGATTAATTAGATTATACTTCAAGATTTGTAAACGAAATTGTACTCCAGTGGCGAAATTTGGGGGTATAGTGATCGCTTATGCCATGCCGAAGCTGTATTGAGCTCGTTGTTTGAACAATTTTATTAGTTTTGCAGAATGTCGTAGTTAAGTCAAGTGAAGCAACACTAGGAACCTCCATATGTTGCATACTGCAATGAACGGCACATTAAGCATGTTCGTCATAGGGCTAGGACAACGAGATATGCGGCGTGACAGTTCCGATTAGATTTGCGGCTAGCACGCATCACTAGTATCTGATATCGATTATTGATAGTGTGAATTTGCTTTAAAATGATATAAAGTTTCGAGGTAGAATATTGCATGTTATTTAAAACGTCATTACATCTTCTGATTCTGCAGAAATTAATAGCAAAGATCAACATTTAGTTGTGTTCTTGTGTCTGTGGACGATGCTTAGATACATAACCAGACCAGTTACTTGTACCAAGTCTATGTAAGAAACCATAGGAATTATTATGCCCTCTCATTCTTCTCTAGTTTTAGGGTTTCCCTGGTTTTAACCATTACATGTCAATAATGTGGCTTTACCTTCTATGTCACTTGCAATTTTCTAGCAACATGGCTATGAACCAAGCGTACAGTATTACTTTCCCTTATAAGCAGCAGTAAAAGGAGAGTCAAAGGGAGCAGAAATGAGACTCAGCATGCAGAAGAGAAACATTTTCAAGGGGCCAAACCCCTGCCTACCACTTCTATGTCCTAAGGTTTATGTGAAATATATTCATACGAAAAGAAACCCTTTGTATAGATCAAAGATGAAAAAGGCTAATCACCAATTGTTTTTTAAGTGTCTCCAGCCTCAATCGTGGGCTTATTCTGCCACTTGTAAATTAACCACCAGGAATAATGTGGTGTGACCCACAAAATTAGGCCTGACCCTCTTCTTGACCTCTAGCTCCTTCCACCTCTTCTGGTTTCACAAGGTCTTGATACGCCCAGATGAAACCCAAACATAGAGGCATTATGTGGAGGCAGGACCGTTGCTCTCAAGCTTTGGAGCAATGCATCAACAGACGATCTACTGATTTACTGCACTCTTTGCATTTTTGCACATATGAGATCAAGTCTAGCATGTGATGCTGTACTACTGACCGCCCTTATGTACCTGTGTGTGGGTGCGGGTTAACTGTATCGGACCAAAGCAAATGGCACAGAAGGAAAAGAAAGAGCTTACCACTACTGCCTAGAAGTGGTATACCCGGTTTTGGTTTGTCTCTGAAACATATAAAGACGGAGAAACAGATAAACCTATAACAGTTTGTTTAATGGTTGTTGAATGGTTTTGGTTACTTGATTAGTGAGCTCAATGTTTCTTGTTTTTCATTGAGCTTTGAGCTCTACATATTTACGATGTTATTTCTGAGCTGCTCTTTATGTAGTCACTGGAAGCTCCTTTACACTTGTTGTAGGATGGACGGAACATTATTTGGCCGCACGATCCTCATAGAAGATGGTCTTACTGTGTCACTATTCCTTCATGGACAATCCTTCCAAATTCTAGAGGTTCAGATCCTGTGGCGGTATACATTTGTGTTCAAATATCTTCTTTTAAGCTACTCTGCTGTTGGAAACATGAAAAGTTCTTTATGCTTTGCGAAGTTGCACATCTGCATTTATAGTATTGCTTGATAATGGCTAATTGCTATCTGTTTTACAATTTGTGCTAAATCGTTGACACCGTTAGTCATGATTTTAGTGCTTAATAACTATCATTTTAGACTTACACTGTGGCATGTTCTTTATTTACTTGTATGTACTTTGTTAAATTAGGTGGAGGGGACCTTAAGACTTCTGCACATGTGGCGGATAAAGAAACATGAATCAGATTTACGGAGGGAAGAAGGATGCATCCTGCAATCTCTATTAGAAGCTACGCCTAAGGACAACAGGGAAACCTGAACCTAGCCATCTCTTACCACCCGTACATCACATATGCTAAGAGGCCAATCCTGCATATTGGCCTTTTATATAACAACTCTAAACATCCGAATTATCCTCAATAGTCTGCCAGCCTCTTAAGACCTTCTAAGAATTGTTATAGCCTTTACACCACCAGAAGACCACCTCGAGCTGTGCTAGACGGAAGAAAATATGCTTTTTGTAGCATATTTTTCCAACATTTCATGATCCAAGAGAACTCATCAACTTAGAATTCCCAAAGTGAGAGAAGGGACACCAAACTTTTCACTGGAGCAAGTGCTCAAGGCACCCCTATCTCTCTCTCTCTCTCTCTCTCTCTATAATGCCGACACACCCAAGCACCTACCCATACATCTACATGTTGATTTGCTGCCAAGTGAAATTTGTTATTTTAAGTAATTGTAGGTCATGATCGTAACCTATGTGGGATCTTTTAACTACTCATCAAGCCTTAGTGTTGGTTGAATGAAGTGCAGTTTACATGAATTTGAGTGTGAAATATCTGTAGAACTAAGCTGTATAACATTTTCTGATCGAGGAAATTTTTAGAAGATCGTAACACTGCGTGGTGTAACGGTGGGAGAGATTGAACTAGCTTATTATCAGAAGTCCGTATGGAAAAAAGTTGTGTCGATGAGGCCACATCAACAGCGAGTTCTTTGTTGGAGAAAAAGCAGGAACTTGTGAAGAAGATGCTTCAAAAGTAGAAAGGTGTGAACTCTAGTACCTGACTGTGTTGAGATGGCAAAAGTCAGTAGAAGACCTTTCAAGATAAACAATTTTGTTTTGACAAATTCTTATTTGATTATTTTACATTAAGCAAGCATCAAATCTTATGGTTGTTTCCTGTGGAGTGTTGACAAATTGTAGAATGAAGGGGAGGTAGGAAATATTTTATTTGAGCTATACCATATGCAGTTGCCATCCTCTTGTTGTTTTTAATTCTGCTGGAAAGAAAAAAAAGGAAGGGAAGAGCGTCCTAGGAAAAGGTGACAGATGTTGCCGAGCCTTCCATTCCATTCCTCCCAACTTTGGGAGGGAAGAGTATGGTGGTCCCAATACAATTTCAAGGGTGTGTCGAAAGTCCTATGGAGGAGAATAACTTACATGCAATTTATCTGGGAAAGAAACTCAGAAGGGAACATCAGGAAGCAAGAACTGCCACAACTCAATCTCTTGAAGAAAAGAGGAGACTAATAGCTGCACTGGTTGGCAGTTGAGGACTACAATATGAAGAGTTCCTTAAATAAGACAAGAGCTAGATTTTCCCTGAGCCATCACATGACTCAGTATTGAAATGTTGGAACTAAAACAGAAAACCGAAAGTAGAAGCTAATACTCACAAGATTAACAAATAAAATCACACAATCAGGGCCCATATACTGGCCTAAGAGGGAACTCACTGACCAGAAAGGCTTCCCCTTATTGAATTTGGATTTTCGAAGTGTTCGAAAAAGTCTCAAGCGACATAGCATCAGAAGTATTCATGATACTAATGTGGAACCCTTGCAACTCAGCTTCGTGGGGCATTTTAATTTGGAATTTACATACATCTGATTTTTGCAACGTCCGTTTATTTCATAATAATTTGTGTACGAAGGAGTTTTAGATGAACAAGTTTTACAATTTAACTTTGAAATTTAGTGAGTTTCATATTTTGGGGAGACCATACCCCACTCAACTTACCAAGCCTTAATCAAGTTGAAGGCAAGTTTTTACCTAAGAGGATCATATTGTTCTATTGACCACACGTGATATCGGTGTTGCCTCTCACGGGATTTTTCTTCTCTTGTGAATTTATCGACGTAGGCTTCCTTTAGACAATTCTTAAGGAGGGCATGCTGGCATACTGCCATTGCGTCTTGGCAACTAAGTTGGAGTCGGAAATGGAGGGTCCTGGTCCTAGTTGATACAGGTTCTGACTGGCACCAATTAGAAGTAGCACCTTTTGAAGCTGACTACCAACAGACGAGTCCACAGATTCTGATTCAAGACTTGGGTGGCGAGCTCTCCTTCTTTGTCTCTCTGTCTCTGTCTCTATTCTCTATCTTCTCTCTCTATATATATGCGTTGTGGCTCTTGTTTTGATTTGATGGCGTGAAGCTCTTATGCTTTTTTCTGGATTATGCTTTGAAATCCGTTTAAAAGTAGCTGATATCTGTCTTAACATTAATGCGTTACAGTTTTACAGGGTTCAAATTGGTATACAATCACCAGAAGGGGTCACCACAACCCGTGGGATACTACGAAGATTCAGCGATTTCCTGAAGCTATATTCTGAGGTAATTTTGGAGATCCTCTTTAATTTTTCTAGAATGGTTGCTCAATATTGTGCAGCGTGCTCAAACTCCTCCTCCATTCGTTCAACTGAATAGAAACTTCAACCATTTGCTAAGCGATTAACTGCATCAACTTTCTTAAGGTGCTTTATATTTCCCCTTTTGTGGTTTGAGAAAATTTTCATTTTCCCATCTATTGCAGCTCAAAAAGGTATTTCCCAAGAAAAATTTGGCCCCTGCTCCTCCAAAGAGGCTTTTGAGAATGAGAAGCAGGCCACTCTATGAAGAGGTAGGCATTGTGTTGCTCTATTTTTTTTCCTTTTTTTTTCCTATGGCATTGTAGGATGGCGAATTTTTTATTTTTGAATCTGTTCCATTGAAGTTGTCAATTTCGTGGATTTCCTTGTACTAGCAGTAATCTTAAGGCTGTTGATGACTCCGGATAAACAAAATGTTTTAATCCAATCCTGTTCTATCTGTCCCCATTTTCCTTCGCAAGTCTACAACCTCTATCGTCAATCCTATCCGAGATCCTAGACCACAATAAAGCTCATAATTGCCAGTATAGTTTTCCTGCACTTCTAGCAAACTTGGTTCTAAGTGTTGTAAGATCTCCTATCTGCTACCACACATGTACGTGAAGGTCCCTTCTACTGCTCCCACTTCTTCTCGCTATAGAGGTAAAGTACTCTGCATAAGCCTATTGGTGAAGCAGCGGTGGCTTTTGCCAATACAGGGTACTACTACTAAAAGAAAAGGATGCAACCTACTAAAGCAGCCATGTTCTGGCACTAGCTGTAGCCATCTACTCTTGTTATTAGTGTCGTTTGTTAGTTTTTACCTTGTGCTTGTCACATGCAAACATGATTCTTTTTGGAACTTTAACACTTTAAACTGAGATGTAAACTTTTATAATCACATCTTCTTTTCTTGATTTTGCCTCCCTCTTTTTTGAGCACAATGATTTCCTGCTGATGGAGCTTGAGTATAGTACCATAAGTATGTCTCACATGATAATTTTTGCAATATGCTTTATTCTGCATGTTTCCAACTTTATTGCATTTATTTGTTCCATTATTAGTGTGTTACAAACAGCATTATCGAAATCATTGACGTGATGCCAAAGATGCTTAGCTTTGAAGGTTGTAAGTATGTCTCCTCTCTCTCCCTCACAATTTTGATTGCAAGTGGAATGGTTGCCACTCTGGTTCTGACTTGCTATGGTGGTTCTCTTCTTCTCTCAAGTGTATTGATCTTCTTCCCCCTTGTTGCATTCTCTCTCTTTTCTTCCTTTTCAATGACATTAGCAGCAGTATCTGCATGGCAGTGGTATTTTTTCTTTCTTTCTTACTTTGAATAGGCAACTGCTATCCCAGCAACACAGTAATTGTAGTAGTGTGGTAATAGTAGCATTTGCAAGGGAATTAGAGACGGCAGTGGCAACAGCTGTAGATGGCATTCACAGTAGTAACCGCTGTTTATTCACAGATTCCCACGAGTATGTTAGCAATATGGTAATGGCAGAGGTAGTAGTAATGCATTGATAGTTTGCCGATTGCATTGCAATTCTTGCTTGGCAAACTCCCAATGTGAGGATACTTAGAATAGGAAAAGAATGCTAAGTTACTAAAGGGATTTATCTTATGCATGGGTAGAATAGTGCTTTCACTAGTTAGGGTTTGAGTATTTTTTAGTACTGTTGCTGTAATGGAGTGGGACCTACTCTATTTGTTAATTTAGGTTAGGTGACCCAGATTGAGGTGCTGAAACTTTATTTCAGATTCTAATGGGATATTGCCCTTTATGGAGCTGAATAGAAGTTTAGTTATATGCATGGCAATCCGAGGTCAACCGGAATATAATAGGTGGGCTGGGTTGGGTTGGGTTGAGTCCATTTTGAATGTTGCTGTTGACTTGCACAGAATAGAGAAAACAACTCTCGATAATTAAGTATGAGATCTTCTGTATCAAAGACATGACAGTAATATATTGTCCTCAAAATGGTTACTTTCAATGCAGCGTCGGTGTGCTTTGGAGGATTGGATGGAGACAGTATTATCTGATATTGATTTGTCAAGAAGTGCTCCTGTGGCAACCTTTCTTGAACTAGAAGCTGCTGCGAGGTCATGTAGGTCTTTCCTTGCCGCATCTTCTAGATTTTCTATAGCTTTTCACTTAGTGTATGAAAACATGGTTTTCCCTTGATGAGTTGTACAAGCATGATTTATTAATCTACTTTGAATTTGAATATGATTTCTTGATGGAAGATAATATAAAAAATGTACTGCCATCGGCATTTTTCTATACTAAGTATTGTTTTGTATTCTGATGCTTTTCAGCATTCTATGATTCAAACCAGATTGTTGTAGATGGGCACTCGTCTATTACTAGTGCGGTTCTTTCAAATCAATTTCCATCAAACTCAGATGCTTCTTTCATTGCTGGTAGTTCGTCAGTTGCATCAGATTATGGGAATGACTCTACTTATGAGACATCTGAGCTTGGAACTCCTAGGCCTGGAAGAAGTAACTATGCTAACCTTGGCATGGAGAATACATCATTTGACCAGGAGTTAGCTGGTTCATTAGAAGCACCTGATAAGGATGGCTTGTCAGGAAACATTGATAGTCAGCTAATGAGTGACTTTATTCAAGGAAACAAGGTGGAATTTTCTCGGCATCGAAGAAAAGAGAACAGTGTTATAGACAAGGATAAATCCAATGAGAGTACATTTGTAGCTGTATTTAGTCATCAGAAGGAAATGGATCTTTCTTCTGTAGTAGATGATTTCAAACTGGGTAACCATAGATTGTCAAGTGAGAGTGTTGGAAGTGACGAAAGTTCTGTTAGAGTTACTGAAATTTCGAACTTGGGAGCTGCAAATTCCCATGGTGATAACTTCCGTGAACTTGCTGAAGGTGCTGAATCTACAAGAACCATGGGTAATCTTGGCGGCTCAGGTTTACAGTTTCCAAGTGATATGCTAGTTGCTCTTCCATCAGACGAGCGGCACAAATTGAACAGAGTTCTTATCACCATTCAAAGGAGGCTGGCTACTGCGAAAACGGACGTAGAAGATCTTATAGCAAGATTAAATCAAGAGCTTGCTGTGCGACAATACCTCACAACAAAGGTGTGTTCCAAGTTCCAAGGCAGACCAATTTTGCATACGTAGTATATGTATTTTCTTTATTGGTTTGAATTGCAACACACACGCCTTGCTACTTAGCAGCCATGCATTCCTCTTTGTCATTTTTGTCAGTGTCTCTGTGGTACTCTTATATGACCAATTCTTACATTGGCGGATTAGGTCAATGCCATAAAGTATGGATGAATTTTAAATTTATGCCGGCCTGTGTGATGATTTTACACCATGGCTGGTATAACTAGTCAGTGACAGAACAAAAAAATAATATTATTTGGCTGAGTCCATTTAGTGTGAACAACTATCAAAGTAGAGCTGATTTGTGGACAGCTAATGTTGATCAAGAGCACCCTAGCCAGCCTGCAAACCTACATATAGAGCTGATTTGTGGGCACTAATGTTACATGGACTCGGTATGAGTTTCCAGGTAGGATACGTGTCCAAGTGTTGGATCCGTCTAATTTTTAAAACACAAGACACCAGGACACGGCGAAATATTTAAATCTATTATTTGAGTTATTTGTAAGGTAAATGGTGTTTCCTGTGATGCACGTGGTTTTAATTGAGACCTTGTCTCATCTAAAAGGCAAACGAATTAAAAGAAACATTATAAGATAGTGTTCATTGTACCATATCCTTGTGAGATGTGTCGGACACGTATTCCTTACCCATGTCCAAGTGTCGAGTGTCCGACACGGGTACTTCACGCATTTTGAAGAGTCCATGTAACATAGCTTATAAGTAATTAAGGATATTACCATCTATCACAATCATGAGTTTTGTCTATGTGGAGACATTGCAGAACCCCATTAAAGGATGCCCAGTTTCCAGAGTAGCTACTTTCATGATCTAGCATGTCATGATTTTCAGCATCATTACGTAATTGGCAGCCTAACTAATCCTTGGAATTGTCTCTGGCAGGTTAGAGATTTGGAAGTGGAACTTGAAACTACTAAGCAGAGTGGTAAAGATAACCTGCAACAAGCTATTCTAACTGAAAGGGAAAGATTTACTCAAATGCAGTGGGATCTGGAGGAACTTCGAAGAAAGTGTATGGAGATGGAGTTAGAGTTGAAGTCTGAAAAGGTCCAATGTTGTTTAATGACTTGTAGAAATTGTACGTAATTTCCTTTTGCCAAAGTAATTAATATTTGAGAACATTTCAGGACGAGAAGGTACATTTGGAGTCAGTGAAAGCATCCATCATTCAGGAGAATGAAATGCTGCTACAAGAATTGGATGTTGCCAGGGAGCAGCTAGCAGAGTTGCAGAAATATCATGAAGAGTTAGAATCTAAGTCAAAATCGGATGTTAAGCTCCTTGTTAAGGAGGTTAAATCTCTTCGAAGTTCTCAGTTAGAGTTGAAGCAGGACCTTAGCAGATTGTTGAAAGAAAAATTAGAAGCTGAGGTATGTTTACTTAACCATGTCATACTCGAGTTGTTGATTAAAAAGTAACAAAGTTGCTATTGAAACTTTGTTATTTTTTACTCCATCTATATTCTTGCTCCTAAAGGTGTCAAATTGCATTGTTGCTTGCCTGTTTGTATGGAAGGAGGATCTCCTCATATGAATACGCTTCTCTGCTTTATGGCGATCAGCTTCTCTCATCCTCCTGGATATATTTGGTTTTAGTTTCTATGGCTACGTTATGATGACACTTATAGATGGTATATTTGACCATATGTTCCCTCATTTTTATAGAGGGTTCTACAGAAGGAAAAGCAAAAATGGGAACATGCAAATGCTGCTAATGTAAAGTTGTTGCATGAATATAAAGTTCTTCGCGATCGACTTAAAGAATGTAGTGTTAATTTTCTCATCGAGGAAGAGGATAAACTGATTGTGGACACTTCATCTCCGTCAGATGCTATTGATCTAGTGACAACATCCGATAATCGAATTGGTCTTCTTCTTGCAGAGGTAATCTTTTAATGCGATATAGTCGATTTAGTTTTCCTTTTTATACTTCATATTTTTAACCAAAAGAAGAAGTGCGATTGAATGCTTTATGGGTGTTCCTCAATTAGATGATTTGATAACAATGACAAAATATTCAACAACATTTCCAGTGATTTAAATAATTGAATTTGTTTAGACCTACACTTACATGGTCACTCTTAATAGGTACAGCTATGGCTCAAACCCTTCAAGCTTTAATTCCCTAAGGAATAGATATCGGTTGAAGTTTTGGTATTACTGAAAGAGTACATGAAACATGACAAGTTTCAAAATTGTAGTGTGTTAATAAGAAAAGTTAGAAAAGAAAAAGGAAGATACAAGTTCAACTAGAAACCCATTGTTTTTCCACTCCTAAAAATTAAAATGCAAGTACCTGTAGCCACCTGGAGTTCCCAGATTAGCCCTCTATCCGTCTCCCTTTCTCTTCTTCCTCTCTTTCCTTGTCCATTGAGAATGTGGACTTCTCTCTGGATTATGGAGCAGATGAAGGTGTGGGGTTTCGTCTGGTAGCTTTTGGATGGAATTTTTGCTGATTGAACCATTGTGTTAGGTGTCAGAGAGTCGAATTGGTTGGTCCTTTCCGTTGGCATTGACAGGAGCTGTTTTGGTGGGGCCAGAGCAGGCTTCTGCAGCGGTGGTGTGGGACAATGGTGCCTTGACTCTCAGAGGTGGACCTGTGGTTGGTGTTGATCGACCTTAAGTGGTAATAGGTGAGGGCCTCTGCGCTCCGATGTAACGGTCCTAGAGCTTTGCCAGAGATGAGGTTGCTCGAGGTTTGACCGGAACCTATCACTTATAAAGCCAGGTTAGACTCGGACGGAACAAAAATTGGATGACAAGCTTACCATCGATAGACCTCATATTATTCTTCTCATGAGTTTTCTTGGATTCGATACCTTTTGATGTCTTTTAATTGTCTGAATAGCTTTCTGAGGTGTATAGACAGCGATCTAGTCATCGTGTACATGGATTGCACCCTATCAAGGAATCTTTCCGTATTAAATTTGTATTTTGGGGATTTGACACCATCTAACAGTCCTGACTGACCACGTTTTACCTATATCAAGTCCCTTTGTGTGCATGAAACATCTATGCGCTGATGGGCAAAATACTGTTACAACCTCCGGACATGTATAATATGTACGGTGCCTTGTGTTGCAGTGGAGGGGTCCTAATCACTTGTAGAATTATGGCCTCCTAACTCTATTGTGTTTGTCATGACATTGAGCAGGCGCAGCTCCTTGCACAAGATGTTGAGAATGGTATTTCAGCTGCGAGTTCCAATGTCGATGGGGGCAGTGCAAGGACGTCAGATGATGAGTTGAGGACGATGCTAGCAGAGGTTTTCATTGACAATGCCAGATTAAGGAAACAGATTAACTCTGTTATCCGTTGCACTCTCAGCTCGCCTGACAAATCCGATAGAGATGATGACGACGACGACGAGGAGGAGACCTCTTCAACCTCTTCAAGAAAAACTGTTCTGAGTAAGTTCTTGGAGAGGTGATGTAATTATTTACTTGCATATATCAACTGGTTAGAGTTATGTTCCAGGACTTCTACCATCATCCAAATGCAGTTGGTGGTAAGGGAGGCATCCGGATCCTTCTCCAAAAGCAACCCCGATGCGTGGAGTTTTTATCCGCATTTCAGGGACAAATTGTTTTGTCGCTATAATAGTTTGACAAAATTTTTATATTCAGTTTTTAAAAACTGAATATGGTAACTATCAATTTTAAAAACCAGTTTTTAAACATTTTCAGAAACTGGTTAACCACCACCCTCCCATCGCCAGCAGCCACCTCAGGCGACCACCGCCGGGGGGGCCACCTCCGGCCGCCGGCGACCACTGCCGGAGACTGGCAGCCACCTCCGGCCGCCAGAGACTGTCGGCTGCCACCACCGGCCACCGCCGCTCCGGCCACCACCACCACCACCGCAAACCAAAAAAGTCAAAATAAAAAGGGTTACCAAACACAAAAACAAAAAAACTCAAAAGAAGGGTTATCAAACACCCACTTGTTTTTATATAAAAAAAAATTTAAGCTGCTCTTTAAAAAATTACTTTTTAAAAACTGAAAACCAAAAAAAAAATTTGTCAAACGAACCCTAAATCTAGCTTTAGTATGAAACCAAAATGTCCATGCTTTACCCTATTCACTTGTATGCATGAACTTGCAGAAGTTGTGATAAGGGATACCCTTTCTGCCATAACCCATGGTTAAAGGAGCCACCGGTGGGATTTTGAAGTGGCAATTGTAGAGGTTTTTCGTAAGGGATATAACTTGGGTTGACTGAACAGGCCCAAGGACAGGATCACTGTCAAGTCCAGCCGACTCCATTTATGGGTCGATTAATATCTGTTCGCGTCCATTTCATAAAAATTTTGGTAAACACGAACTGTTCACAGGCTGTCCATGGTTACAAACCAGTTTTGGTTTACTTAATTTTCAAACATATTAATTACCATTCAAATCTGCTAATTAGTATAATGAAAAAAATACAGTGAAGTCTCAAAATGAATTTAAACATATGCATACAAACAATGTTTTGGAAGAAAATAAAAGAATAAAAAATATACGAGTCTCAAAACAATTTTAAGAAGTCTACTCTTATAACACAAAAACAAAGTAGAAATTTTTTATAAAGGTCTTCGATTCCGAATGCGTAGAGGATTTTAAAGACTAAAGGAAAAAAAACACATATTTGTACACATAAATTATATTTACATAATTTATGTCACATAAAAATTTGACGGGCTGAATTTTTCCCAGGAGGACGGACCATTAAAATGTTCACCCATGCACAGCCCATATTTTTTACGAGCATAAAATTTAGTTCCCATATTCAACAAGATCTCCGTAAAAATAAGCCCATTCCCAGCTCAAGTTGCACCTAATTTTACAAGGAGCAAGAAGTGTCGTTCTATAACAACAAAGAGAGTGGGCAAAGGCATTGGCGCTCCAAAAATTGAGAATCTTCAACACAATAGTGAGCAGCCTCGACTGTATGTGGAGGTGGGATGCCTTTCTATCCGGCAGAGTACAAGCTTTCGGCACATCTCGCAGAAGACCGAGCTTTTGCTATCGGAATAATGCCGCGGTCAGAAGAGAACTACTTATCCCCACCTCCAAACATGCCACCCATGCCCATCATGTCTTTACCGGAGCCCATTTGCTTCATCAGATTTTGTAAGCCACCCATGCCACCAATCTGCTTCAACATCTGTGGGGGAAGGACTTTGCTCATGTGTTGTGCATTCATGTTTCGTGACAAGGCGCTCATTTCTCCCTTCTTCGGAATCTTGAGCCCCTTCATTTTGCTCCAGATCTTGGCGAGGCGCTTGTACTCTTCAAACATTTCCATTACTTCCCTTAGTTGACGACCTGATCCCCTTGCTATTCGCATGATTCGTGACTCGTTCATGAGCTTCGGGTTGGAACTATCCAACTCTATATAAATGAGCAAATCACAGTAAGTGCACAGGTCTAGTTATAGAAACAAGCATTTCCTAAGTTACCACTGGCTTGCCTTCATTAGTCATTGAATCCATCATAGTCATGTAGCGTTTGATCTTTGCCTGGCTTTCCTTTTCACGGCCTTTTGGCATTAACTCGGCACTGAATCCTGGAAGCATTGAGAAGACCTACAGAAAGCCAGTAAGACAAATAAATGGCAACAAAATTCCGAAGGTAGCCACAAATGCACCTCTTGCATGCTCGATCACTGTGTGCGTGTGAATGAGAGAGAGAGAGAGAGAGAGAGAGAGAGAGAGAGATTAACAAGCAGGAATATCAAACGCAATAACCAATTGCTCCTCGTTCAAAGAACCTATTTAATGTCCAAACAACTCCGTACAGTATACACCTGTAAGCAGCGATGCATGTTTGATTCTTCAACCTCTCATACAAAGCAGATATTACTTTGCCAGAAAAAGTTACTGTCCTTGATATAGTATCATCCTAGAAAAGTTTCAAAGTCCTTGATGCGCATCATCTTATCTATCAAACCCAATAGGTAAAATTCCCAACGACTGGCATGTAGAGATTATAAAAGAAGGTAAAATCCGTGAATAACAAAAACAAGCTCATTCTGGACAATTTAGGCAGTGCAGTGACAACTCATAAGAGCACTGCCATGGCATGTCCTCAAAGATTTGGCCATCATGTTGTTTAACATCTAACCAACTACCACCAATATATCCAAGTTCAATTTTGAGAATCTCCCAGACAATTTTCTTTTCTGCATGATCGGTTCTTAGGTATCATCTAAAATTCTAGCAGTAAAGTTCCATGCACAAACATAGTCTGCTGGAACTTCTTCAGCCTCAAACAACACTCTACTGCTTTTGCAATGATCTAAGACTTGTAAATCTCATGCTGCATGGACTTTGCTGATTTACTCCAATGTCAACACCTTAACTTGCGGACCTTTTTATCAAACTAGGCACTTCTTGAAAAAAAACAGCAAAATGGCAAAAAAAGTACAAGGAAATATGCCAATAGAGCTTGACCGATTGAATTGGACATGTTTTCAGAGCTTTGGTAGTAAACTAAGGCAGTAGGTTAGGTAAGAGAACCCTCTGTCCGGAAATAGGTTTATATAGTAAGACCCAATGACTAATGTCTAGACCACCTTTTTCAGACATAGACTCCTCGCGAGAAAGGGCTGTTTACTGAAATATTTTAGCATGTGTTTTCTCTCCCCTCATCATGTACAGACTTCTCTATTTGCACACATTAGCTTCTGCTATCCTCTATCCATTAGGACGAAAAGTTTGTAACCAAAGAACTAGTAAGCATGTGCTGAAATTGCTAATATTTAATACTGTACTTTGAAGAGATTGGATACAGGAAACCACTTCTTTTTTTCAGATCCACATCGACATCCACAAAGTACAATAACAACTCCATTCTCAGGAAGCTGGTAGAATAGAATAATCGTATACACATTTCACGGGAAACTTGCTTAATTAGAAAGAACAGCACAACTAAATGCTGGTCGAGCTTTATTAAACATAGTAGTGATGGAAATGAATCTGAAGTTCAATCAAGTACCATACCTGACCAATAGGACCCATTTTGAGAATGTTCTGAAATTGCTCGTACATAATTCTCAAGGTAAAGTTCCCTTCTGAAAGCTTCTGCAGAAGCTCAGGCTGTTGATCCATGGGAACAACTTCATGAATTTTGTCCATGAATCCAGACCAGTCACCCATGCCTAAATAATTTGGAAGAAATATATAATGGTTAGAAGTCCTCAAATAGATGGAAATGGTTCAGAAGAATGGTTTGAGATTTAGATGCAAAACCTAAAAGACGGCTGACAAAGGGTTTGACATCAAAAACTTCAAACTCATCCATATGTTCACCAGTTCCAATGAAGATGACAGGACTTTTTGTTGCAGCAACTCTGCATAGAGACAGGGAAATATATGGAAGCTTCTCACATTAACAAGTTATGCTTTTTTACTTTCTTGTCTTCTGAAATCATATATCTGAACTTAAAGAAAAAGTTAGTTTTAATAGCCCTTAAAACTAAAAAAAATTTGTCCCAGAGCAATAGCTAGCGCATTCTGGTCATTTCCTTCATAAATGAAATCATGAATACGAATGTAATGGGCGATTCTGCCAACAGCATAAATCAAGTGAACCACGTGATCTACTAAGGATTTAGGATAAAATTCCAAATCATTAAGACTGTTCGAGGTACAAATAGCAATCACTGTGCAAATCACACAGACAATTATATAATACAAATGTAGCATTAACACTTACGCACTAAGAGCACCACCTCCCTTTGCATGACCATCCATCTTAGTAACGATCACAGCCCCAACTGCAACACTTTGCCTAAAAGCTTGAGCTTGATCAAATGCTGCTTGACCAATACTGCTATCCATAACAAATATGACAAGATCTGGTTTCTGAAACATTCACATGTAAGAATTAGCATTTGCTAGCAAAAGTCACAAAATATAAGGAGCACAGCATCTAGAAGCATACCGTTGCTTCGGAAACTTGACGCATCTCCTCAAAGAGAGCAACTTCCTGTTTGTGGCGCCCACTGGTGTCAACGATTATAAGATCACAGTTTTCCTTTTTGAATCTTTCCACACCTTCCACGGCGATTTTCACAGGATCTGACTCCATGTAGCTGTTTAAAGATCAGAGCAATTATTTTATATATCAAAGCTTATACAATAGCTTAGTGCTAAACTATACTCCCTCAGTCCCAATTTAATTGCTCCATCTTGACTTGGCATGCATATTAAGGGTATCATATATTGTGTGTTTCCTATTGTACCCCTACACAGAGAGGGAGGGCGGGGAAGTGGGCCAGGAGAGAGAAAATTGGTTGGTGGAAATTAAATGTGGAGAGAGAAACAGAATAAAAGAAGTGTAAAAAGGGTAAACATGTAAAAACACCTACAAAATCTTTCTTAATTTGGAAATTGAGCAATTTTTTTGGGACAGCCCAAAAAGGAAAACTGATCAAACTTTTTGGGACGAAGGGAGTAGTTTGCAAGGAGTTAAAGAATTAACTCCCTCTCTCCCAAATTAGTAGTCTCTTTTTGGAACACCAACTTTTATGAACAAGTGATTAATGCTCTTTGAAAGTAGAAGTGAACAAAATTCCATATTGCCCTCAGATAAAAAGACCAAAAGTCACTTATGTTAAAAGTAACAAGGTTAGTTTTGGAAAAAGTGTGACTAATGTGCACTAACTAAAAGTTCATGACAACTATTATAGGATGCAAGAAAATTGCATTCCAGACGTTTGTTTTGGGATGGAGGGAGTAAGACTTAAGAGCAATCAAAACATGATAGAAGGCCCAGGAAATCTATTTCCTTGAGCAGAGCCATTCTACTGTTGGGAATTACTTGGACAACCAAAACTCTCCATGATCTATGCATCAAACACTCCATAATCAATCAAAAGTCAGTGCGCTCCATACCACCCCTAGGATGGTAGATTTGGCAGGAGAGGTGCAAAAACTGAAGAAACGTGAGCTAAAATCCACAGAAACCACAACCCTTAAAAAACTTAAGCTATATTTTCCATGGTGATAAGTTCAGGTTATAGGTGCTGCATTATTCTCTTTTACATAAAAGGTTTACAGTTTAAATTTTAGTACGGAACACTGTCTACAAATTATGGAAACTCCACTCATCATTCCCCTTTTCCTTCTTCATAATCCTATCAAAGAGACCAGAAGGGACCAAGTTCCAACTCAAGTTGACATTCACCAACTCTCAAGTAACGCAACTTACCTAATGAGTGGCCGTTCCTCAGTTCTTACTTACAGAGTACGTACGAGTAATAGCTACACTTTTCTTTCTAGCCTTCATCAAATACATAAGTGCTAACCATTAAAAACTACTAACTTCTTGATGTTGGTGCCATAGAGAATCTAAATTTATCTTTGACAAACATGAACCAAGAATTATTGGATTTCCCTTTACCTGTTTTTTATTTTTTGATAAGTATTTCCCTTTATCTAATTCAAGGCGTGTCCTTTTTATCCTATCACATGCAAAACTCAGTTTCTCAACAACTTGATCCACGTTACTCCGCAAAATCGCAACTCTATAAGGCTCATAACCATAAGAAGAAAAAAATAGAATTAAGATATACCTTCCATAGAAAGGAATTTTCGCTTTTGTGGCATTTTGCTTCAATTGGTCAAAGGCACCAGCCCTAAATGTATCTGCACACACCAGAGCTGGTTTCCAGCCCTTCTTCTGGTGGTAGTACGCGTACTTTGTACACGTTGTGGTTTTCCCCGACCCTGCATTTGCATAAAGATAATCTCACATTTGTTTTTGTCTACAAACGAGGTACAAAGAAGATCAACTAAGTTTCTACGTACATAGTTGATGTTGAAATAATCAATATGTCGCTCTTGAAGTCAGGACGACTAGACATGCAATGCAAATGTATAGTCTAAGAGAGGAGAAAAATAATTTCATCTAATTTTCAGTGACCATCAGCTTACCTTGCAAACCTACGAACATTACTACGCTTGTTTTTGCTTTCTTTGGGGTGAAGGAAGGCTTCCCTGGATCCAACATCTTGCAGAGCTCATTAAATATAGCCTAGAGGAAAGAGACCCTCTTAGAACAGCAAGAGATCAAACAAGGAAAAACAATATAATTGACTGATCTTTCTGGCTGTCATGCCACAGAAGTAATAAGGACAATGGCTGTGTTCATGCAAGAAACAATAAAGAGTTTCCAACCAGAATATGTGCTATCTAAAATGTTCAGCAAGTATCTCTGTTTTTTTCCCCTTCTATCTTCAATAATTCTAAAATGATGTATGACAAGTTTCCTATATTAAAAATTCCATCTCTAAACAGCCAAAACACAGCAATATAAGCATTAGACAAGATTAGGTTTGTCTCTCCCCAAACCCTTTATAATTGCTGCAAACTCGGAATTAAAACAAAGCTTTTAGACCTTGGATACCACACACTCTATTAAGCTTTGACTTCTCGTAGTAACTAGTGTGATCCAGTACGACAAACAAACACAGAAAACTGAGAAAAGCTATTACAACATTAGACCGCCGAAAACTAACTTCTCAAAAACAAAACAGTCACAATGCTCTCTCTGTTGCATATTTCCCTTTTGTTTAACTTGAGAAATTAAAATCAGAATTTTCAATACTAAAAATCACATCTCTAAATAGTTTATTACAGGCACAAGAACAAATTGGAGAACCAATGTCAACAGAGGACTAACATTTTATTTGATTTGTTCAAGTTCACTATTAAGTTCCTTCATATCAAACGCTTTATCCTCGTTATTACGCACAATTACACCACGAACCAAACAAGATTTCGAAGTTCTAGTAAAAAAGCATAGTAGAGATAAAAAATCGTTCTCCAACCGAAGCATCGAAGCGAATAAGCTACCTGCTGGATGATTTTACGCTTATTATGACCGGCAGCGAGATCATCGAGATTGACAATCTTCTTAATATTCGTCTGCATATCTCGTACGAGCTTGAACTGCACATCGGACTGAAGGAGAGCACGCGTGATCTCGTTGAGGCACTCGTTGAGGACCTTCTCGTCGATGATCGTCGCATTGCTCATCTGCTGGAGAGCACGCGATATGCTCCCCCCTAGCTGCGCTAACACCATCTTTGATCAGATTGGCGAGAATTGACGCTCTGTATTATGGAATTGAACGCTTCGTACACAAGATTGATGGATCGATTTGATAAATTCGGTGATTTGGAGGGGGTTCTGAGGAGAATTAGGGTACCGATTTAGGGTTATGTTACGGAGGGTTTACGAGAGGCTTCACCGGCGGTGAAGTGTCTAGTCAAGTTACGTAAGGTTCCGGATAGGCTCTTTGGGTCACGAATTTATTATATATATGACCCGGTGGGGCTTTCGTAACTCGCAACACCCCGTTTCGAATCAAATTTCCTTAAGAAAACTATTTTCATGTTTTCTTTTGTTTTTATTTGCATTTTCTCTATGCATTCACCATTCTTTTGTTCTTTGGGAGAAAGTACGTGGTGCGCCGTGCACGATCACTCGTTGTTTAATCGGTTCATCTCTGATCATAGAATACACACTATCATAATTTGTTACTTTTAGTTATTTTGAATCCTGTTATTTTTATTTAAATTCGCCTCTTAATCTAGCGGTCTCGGAATACTAAGTGTAATAGTTCAAGATTACTGAGAATTTTCTCGTCATTTAGGCAAGGGGAAATGCAAGTTAGGGCTCTTGAATCTTGATTGATTTTTATTTGGTCGCACATGCTGTTAGAAATATAGGTAGGGATGAAGAGAGCCTCCTTTATTTTGAGTTTTCATCATTAGAAGATTGTATGTGTTTTTATTCACACGCCCATATGCCTTGACTATACACATTGCATACGTAAGGACAATCTGTTGATCTTAGGTTACGAGTATTTTGATGGATCATTTCATAGCTTACATGTTACAAACTTTACCAACTTTAGTTCAATCTGCCATATTGACCGAAAGGAATGCTTTTGCAGTTTTGCTTCACTTATCTAGAAAATAGCTTCACTGCTACAAATCAAGGTTTATAGAGATGCAACCAAAGTATTGAATGACCACGAGAGCCAAATGTTATTTACCCCTTTCTATTAAGTTAAGAACTCAACCCGTGTAAGCAGTCATCAGCCAGTCCTAATAGCAGCAAACAGCAGATGGAGTTTTGTCTTTCGATACTACTTAACGAAGATCTCCCATTACTGATACAAGCATACACATTCTACACATTGGAACTTATTATGATAGGATCAAGATTGAGGAGAGCAATTTTAGAGACCTTCACAAATTCAGGTCGGAAGAGAAAGAATTGGACTAAATTTAAGAGAGCTGCGACTTCCAACTTTTGAGGGATAATGTTCTGTGATGTTGATTTTGTCTGGTCCATCTGATAGTGCTATCATTAGTTTATCAAGAGGATTTGACCTAACTTTCAAAATTGAGAGCTGGTTCAATTTTCAATGCAGCTGCAACCATGTAAGGAAGCGTCATCTTCCCAAATACCCCAAGCCGAGAAATGTACAAGCTTTGATCATGATATCTACTCCCGTTGTTCTAGCTATTCTAACTTTTTTTTTTTTTTTTTGGTTAATAAAAGAATAGCATTGATAATTAAAAGGTTAATTCCAACGGCGAGTAAAGGTCGACATTTCCGTGACTCTGTGTATACACGACCAAAGGTCAGAAACTAACAACGAACCTATAAACTCCAACCCGATTATTATTAAACTAAACCAGAGCATATCTTACACTTTAGATTAACTTAAAGTAATAAGCCTAAGTCTAAAGGTTATAAACACACAACGTATACTAAAAAGAAAACACTAAAAATTTAAACGACACAAAAAGTACAATGAGGAGCCAACAGGAGCCGACGAAAATCACAGATGTACTCGACAATCAACGGGATCACAATGCAAATATAAGAGGCAGGAAACCTTGCATGGTTCATAATATTTCACCGGCGACTTCCCTCCAAAACACGGCATCCATTAGCCGGGCATCAAGCCAACAATCACAAACAAGGCTTCAACTAGACTGTAACTGACTCCATTCCCTCCCCACCCCCCCCCCCCCCCCGGCAACAAACTTACCCCACGCCCAAACCCCTAGAGTAGATTACCCTGGAAAGGTTACGCAGACTGAGGACTTTCAAGGTACACCAAGTTTCACTTGTGGGAAGTAAATGCCAAGTCCCACTATGCACATTGTATGAGTTGCATGTGAGTTATACGCCAAATATATTGGTGTAAATTTATGTTGATATAGTTTATAAAAGCAGTTCAATGTATATATCAAAGTGAGATGAATTACTGGAAGACAAAAAGTTGGCTTTTAGCTGGCTTTTGGCACACTGTAATTTTCATCAAGGTCTTAGACTACAGAGAAGATTTAAGGGAGGGGGGGGGGGGGGGGGGGGGTGTATTGAATGAATTCTACAGAGGTTATGATACATGGGTGGGGCTATACTCTTCATTGCAATGCATTTATCTGTTCAAATTTTTTGAGAAACAATGTTTATTATCGGCATAACCTTTTGCGAATGTTACACTTCAATTAAATTTTCGTATAAATGGCTGTGGTCATCCTAATCGGCTCATGAACTACAAACCAATACTCTTGAAGAGTTGAATTTGCGGTGATAAGCGACGACTGTGATTTACAAGGGTGTGAAAAAAAAAAGTTGAAGAATATCCACAAGGGTGCCATATGGTTTCTTCAGCCGCGTCAAAAAGATTCTTCAGTGAGAGTAACTCGGGGCACAAAACTTATGGCCTGTATGGTAGGCAAGGGCAGGAACCAAATTGTCCAATAAACTATATCTAGAAATTGTCTTTCCACCATTTTAGAGCTCCATCAGCAACAGACCTGCAATGCAAGGGGGTTTTGGTGAGTGCAGATCAACATTTTTTGTCGAGCAGTGTCATGCAGATTTCTATCCCCATATGTACAACATAAGGTAAGTGCATGATCAACAATCAAGGATGACCAGAAAACATTTTCTCGCGATGAGAGAATTATAATCAGATGAAATGACTCGTAATAATCAGTTGATGAGCTTGTCCTTATATGATATTCCAAGGTAGAATATAAGTCAATGCGTGTTTTCAGAGCGTTTAGTATTCTTTCTTGCGCCCCTGAGGCTTAAATCTCGATTTAGTAGACACTTAAATGCAGTGAAAATCATATTTTTCGAAGGCAAGAAAGATGCAGAAAATTAATACAACAGGAAGACTAAATTGAACCCTACAAACATACATTATCAACTGCAGTAACACTTAAAAAGGAAAAGTAAGAGAGTATTACCCAGCAAAATCCTTTAACTTCTTCCATGGGTCATTTTGATCATCTGATTCATCAGTTTCCTCATTAACAGAACTCTTACGACTTTCAGTACTGTCAGCTGCCAAGGGCATAATTTTGTGTTATAACTTCGGTACCCAGGTTAGTAATAATAAGAAAATAGAGAATTCTAGCATGCAACAGCTTTCCTTCTCATATCCATCTCACTAACACTAGTGTGATAAGAGTACATTTGGCTGTTCTCGCACCATTCGTGGAAGAGCAAGATAAAATCCTTGTGCACATGATAAGATCAAGTTGTTTACGGATGTGACATAATGGTTTTCCTCAGAACCAACAATGCTTTACTGGATAGTTGTCAGTAGGGCTACTCCAATTTTAAACATTAGCAAAACATTGTAAACGAATAAATACAATCACTTACTAGCTTGCTGAACTTTAGAGCGAGTTTGTGACCTGCGGGTGGGAGTACTACTGAGAGAAGCAAGTTCTTCAAGCACTTCACGCTCTTTTGCACTACAAGTAGCCAACAACAAAGAGGAAAATTTCAGACATACACATCCAACAAACATACTGCCATAGTGTTTATTAAGTCTCGATATATATTTGGCCATGGCAGTTAGATCGTGTGCATGAAAGAGATAATAGCTCTTTCTGTCTCGGCTCTAGTTTTCTAGAGGAAGGTTTATGCAAATCAGGGAGGAGGGAGGGAGGGACTCGTAAAAAGAAGCGTATACGAAAAACAAAATCACAGCAAAGTGAACCGACTAGAAAGAGTGCATAAAAATCATTTAGTGTGTTAGATCAATGACAAACACAAACTCAATTACAAACACAAACATTTAGTACAAGCAAAGTCAGATCAAATTAACAAGACTTAACGTTATACCTGATGCGTTTCGGTATACTAACTTTGATTGTGAATAGGTGGTCACCACGTATTGATGGTCTGTTCAACTTGGGCGCACCTTTCCTTGCCAAGACAAGCACATCCCCAGGTTGGGTACCTGGAGGGATCTGAAGTTCAGTAAACCCTTCAACTGTCTTCACCTGTTTGGCATCCCGTGGTTCACAAGGTTCAGAATTAGATAACCTAGCAAGGATTGTAAGAGATCTGAACTCAAGCTTAAGAGCCACGTGTGGTATTGATATCCTCAGTTTACCAGGAATAGTGTTAGTGGAGCAGTACTGCAAAGTCTATATAGTAAACATTAATTGATTCTTCTAAACTAATCATTAAAAGCGAATCAGTTCAGTGTTATTGATCTACCGACAAAAAGGTAAAAGTTGAAAGACAACGCTGTTTGTACAGGTGTCCCGGCACAAAATCTAAATTAGCAGTCAGTGAATCACAGAGTGAACATCAGGAGAGGGTGCATCATGGACAGCTAAAACCTCAAAAACAGATCATTTGTGCTTAGAAATAGCCAGGTGCAGTTCAACAGCAAGAAATCTGGTCCACTACTAATTGCATTAAACCATACATTCACGCAAATATAGAGAAACTTTTACTGCCACAACTCCTAAATGACAGTAGACGCGCCCGCCCCCACGACATTATTAAGATGAGAGCATTCTGCACTTCATCTCAGTAATTGGCAAGTTTGGTAGCTAAAAGTACAAGATGAAGTCGGGCTTTGAAAGCATATTGATGCCTGTTGACAAGCCGGGCTTAGGGTTGCTCAAGCTTGTTAATTGGACATATCAAGCTCAAATTTTTCTCAAGCTTGGCTTGATCATCCCTCAAACAAGCTCAAGCCTGAGCTTTATATCGTTATTTGCTTAACGTGCCGAGTTCAAGCACTGAACGAGCTTTGTAAAGTGTTCAAGCCCAGCTCGTTTTTCTCACAAACTGATCCTGGACGAGCCTCTGAAGGAGCGAACACAAGGCAAGCCCAGGTAGCTTGGTTAATTTTACAGCCTTAAGCACATTTGCCTTCACCCCCCACCCCCACCCCCTTCTCTCCTTCAGTCTGAAGTGACAGCAAAGCCTTATTCGTTTAAGTTGCAAGCTATATCTATGAAAGCTTGAACATAATTAGCACCAGTGTAGATTGGGATGAAAATTAACCGGAAATAAATAGCGGTCAAACAAACAGGCGTCTAACAAAATCAAGTAAAACCTACATAGTGATTTTCAGGAGACATCTACAAGGGACTCTAGAGAGAGAGAGAGAGAGAAAAGAAAGAGGAAAATCCTTACCTCCAAAGTATAAGATGTTTATTTCAAAGTGGTCAGGGATCAGGAGTTTACCACATGTTAGAAAAGCTTCCAGAAGGCACGAGCTCGAGTTAGCTAAGGGAGAAACACTCGTGAGAGGAAAAGGCGAACGCTATGACAGTTGACAACAATTTGCGATGGCCAGGTACACAATTGATTGCAGAATCTCCCTACCCACCCTTCCGCGTGGAGGAACTTATTTCTCCACAGCAGCCACCAGGTGAGGGGACCATGTGATGCCTCTCTTTCCAGCAGAAAGGGCAAAGCACAGCCATGCGGTTGGGAAAAACAAATCGCATCTTATGACGAGCATACAATAATCTAATCATTTCTCTTTTCATCGTATTGACATAATTTCCGTGACTGCCATAATTATAGTTACCAGATTAGCTGGGACAAGTTTGATTTCACTTTATAAGAAAAGGTTACAGGAGGGTTACTGACCAGGGATACTTGCATCATGTAGATGGCCTTCCTATAGTTTGCGTGATTATGCGGTGCAAATTTTTTTTTTTGTTCGGACAAGAAAGGGTTCATATGAGAATATACTAATGAGGAAAGGAAACACAGGGCATACGCCTTCGCTTCTCGGCCAGACTATGTTCATTGTTGAGAAAAATGAAAAAGTAGTATAAATTCTCTCTTGCATTAAGCTCACATGAAGCCTGCTTGATTCGGAAAACACGCTTAAAGGTGGTGATCAAGCAACCAATGATGACATTTCCTTGAAGAGAAGATGTAAATATAGACAAAAAGAGAAGTAAATAGACACTAAAATGTCTCCCTATAACTCATCATCCTCATGTACTTAGATTTCTCGTTGTGATATTTGCAGAGAGCCCTCACAGCCCAGACACAACGACACAATTATTAGGGGTGCGCTCTACCTAACCGAGCTAATAGCCCGTTGTGCAATCCTCCCACTGACCCCCACACCCCCCCCGCCCCCTAAGAACTATATTAATAGGTAGCCACGCCAAAGAAGATGATCCTTCATCAACAAATTTAGGTCTGCTTGGGCTCCACAGAACAAAAACTATTCTTTGTTAATTGAAAATAAAACTTTGGAAAGGGGGTAGGGGAACCTCTGTCCATACGACGTATACATGGAAAAAACAAAAAGGATGTTACGCAAGGTGCGGACTCTTCACGGCTTACAAGGCCTGGCCCGATTAAGAGCTCCAAAAAAACTCCAAATACCTGACCCATGTCAAATAGTTGCTAAGAAAATAAAAAAATGCCATAATGGAATCTAAAAAATCTAATATGAGCCAGAAGAAAAGGAGGCTTAGAGACAAAGGCTTTAGCAGATGAACAAGAAGCTTCACTTCTAGAAGGTGCGAGGATTCCTCTGTGTCTAGATAGACATAGACTGCATAAGGAAGAGCGGGGCCATTCTAATAATTCCTTCCACCTCACGTTATGGGTCTAGTTTGTCAGACGCCATGAAAGGGAGCCCAGTATATTAGTTTTTCCCATATGCAGTGCCGATACGCTTGAATTAACAATTTAGCTACCCCATGCACATGAATTTGAGAACTGATTGGACTTGACATTTGAAAATAGCCACCTCGAGCTTGAACTATACTCGACTTACATTACATGTGGCTACTTGTTTATGATTCTAGGCTACATAAAACGTCTCACAGATAGGGGATAATATACCGAGGAAGCAAGCTAAATGTACTAGATTCTGAGACAGCTAGGTTAGTATTGCCACAAAATGTCTTTTTAGGGGTTGATGATGCAGCAAGCTTGCGGCAACAACTATCTTCTTTTGAGATAAGGGATTATCAAGCTTCTAGGCAATTTACAAGATTGTGAACTACTACTAATTAATAAAATCTAATTCTGATCGCTAAATCTATGCCCCTTTTGTTGGTGACCAGAAAATTGTCGCTAACGCACCTTTAGTGACAAAAGTGGGGTGGATATAAGTTAAGAAGAATGTGAAGTTAGTTATACTGTGTCTATATTGTACTAAACCAAATTACAAGTTCCAAGACAGCAAAGATTGGGTGATAAAGCATGCAATAATGTAATAACCATTGCCAAGAAGTAAATTCACCTTAACGACCGCCCCCAATATGGCATCTAGATAACTAACTGAAACTGTTGAATTTAGATTTATGCCATCTCTCTGGATCTCCGGTATCTCCTCAACATCAAGGTAGACAAAAAGATCTCCAGATGGGCCCCTGTTGAAAGAAAAAGATGCAGCTAATATTCTGAACCACAAAAATTAAGCTTAATCTTACTACTAGCTTGTTAATAAGAAAACTTTCTGCAAACAATGCTACAAAATAAAATCAAAACGACCACTAAAAAGATATGAGACATAACACCACCAGATACAATTATGCAAGCACAAATGGAAGGTGATGGTGTCTATTAATTAATGGCTGACCATTCCAAACTTCAACTATCGGCCGCTTCACATAATTTTACGAGTTGTACAATTTTATCAGATAGTCACAAGATGACAGAACACAGAGCTGTAGCCTAGAGATGCAGACTGTAAAGCACATTTACATACCCCTTCGGTCCAGCATCACCTTCTCCAGCGACTCTGAGAATACTGCCCTTGCTAACCCCAGGAGGAATTTTGACTTTTATATCTTTCCTCACACGGATGCGCCCCTCACCAGAGCACTTACGACAGTATTCATAAATCACTTCGCCATTCCCACCACATTTTGGACATACAGAAACCTATGATCATGGAAAACAGAAGGATAAATGCCATAAACAATGAATTATACATGGAATAAGCCGAGGTTACATGCATTTGAAGATAACCCACTTGCAACTGAATCAAATCATACATGAAGTAAAACCATCTGCTTAACCATTGCATCCTATTAGACCTGTGAAAGGCTGAAGAAATCTATGTTTACCTCTTCTCTAAGTGTGAGTCAGGTCTTAAGAGTTAGCTTGAAATCTATGTTTACCTCTTCGTAGCACTTTTCTCCATATTTTTGTCCAGCTATACTATTTGTTGAAAACAAGGAGACAATAAAATGAAAAAAGAAAATAAATGACCAAGATTACTGACAAAATCACCCTCTGAGGGTAATACAAGGTTAGATCGGAAGCGTTTCCTACTTTTAGAATTGCTTTCATATATGAGGGCAGTATAATGGAGAAAACTTGTTAACTCACTGTAGGAGGGAATGTAAAATCGTCCTCTCTATATGACAAGTGACTTTTTCATAGGTCATGGATAGAAATGAGGTAAGAATCATCATTATTATTATTTGATTAGTTGAGGTTAGAGATATATTTAAAAGGAAAATTATACATGAGTTGAAGAAAGTAATGGAAGTATTAGTCTCATTTGCTTCCCAGTTGTGCCTGATGAAGGAAAGAAGCAGAGAGATTCTTGCAAACTGTGCATTAAGAAATTATGTAGCAAAGTGTCGCAAGGCCAAGGGAATCACTTCTTCAGTTTTCTTCCACTGAACTGGGTAGGGCTGCGGAAATCGGCTTCACATTCGTATCTATACAGCAACCCTTTGGCTTTCCTTCACTTCGACGAGGTACATATAACTGTTTAGCATCAGCAACTCACCCAATATCTCTATATCAAGAAAATCCACCCACGCATAGAATGGCATTGACTCCCAACACTAACACAAGTGTCCAATTTTAGGTCATTAAAATATCCATCACCCTGCATATATAGGTAAGTGTTTCTCTAATTTCAACTTCTAGATTTTTCAACAAGTAATAATATCTGAAGCAAGCATTCAACAAACTTAAAATAAAAGAAAGAATAAGCATTCAGCTACCTGTGAAAACATTCCAAAAGGCGTTTGCTCAGTTCGCATAACTTGACCCCGACCACCACACGTTGAGCATATCCTCATCTTGGAGCCTATCTTTGCTCCTGTACCAGTGCAAACTTCGCATGTTTCCAGATGGGAAAGTACAAATTCTTTCTCTGCGCCGAATATAGCAGCTGAAAATTCTAACATCACATCGTAACTGAAACAGAGAATCACAAATGACCTTGTTAGCTTTTATAACCTTGATAGCAATTTCAGTATAAATGTAACAAATATAGACCAAATAGAACACAATTGTCAATCCACAATAAAGTAATTAAAACTGATAAGAAGTGCAGGGATGTGAATTAGTATCTCCCAGAAACATCTGAAACCGAAGCATAAGTGCCATGATGATATTGGTTTTTATCTTACACTTATAAACGTTAACCAAAACAACCAAAGTATAAACTATACCAGCATAGATACTTCACCATACTTGTGAGATCATGACTCAAAGGCAAGATCAAGGAAGACCACTGGTTTTCTCTAACTAAATGAATAGACATCCATTTTCACTCCAGAAATTATGCAGTCATGCTTTGGAGAAAATACTTCTCAAAACACGTACATTGGCATGTACAGCTGCCGCATATACATGCGATTAACCACAAATACGGATGACTAAGTAGCAATGCATCCTTGATTTACTCTTATGATGTCTTTAACAAGGAAGAGACACTTGCCCTGTCCACACGAGTGACTAAAGCCAGGCTAGCTGAAGTACAGCAAGTCACCCAAATCGAAGTGTATATTGAGGATTGGATAAGAATGAAGTTTAGCCCAAGGAAGCACTCCTCCGTGATTCAAAGGTTTAAGCCTCAACAGAGGTAGTTGGATAAAATAGCTCCTCCACAGAAGTTTTCTGCAGTAAACGTATCCCAGTCTGCAGTCAAACAAAGTGGCCCGTGAGGATGTGATGTAGATCCACGTCGGAGGCATGTATTTTGTAAAGCTAAACAATGGACTTCGATCAAGCAGAGCCTCCACCCTTCAAAAGCCCCCATATTTCTCTCCAACCAAATGCTCCAAAGCCCTCCAATGGGCTCCATCCCCAAACATCTACGTCTCGGCGAAGCCTCTTATAGAAAGACCCACACCTCAAAGATCAATCACAGACTTAGGCATCATCCAATGCATGCAAAGAAGGCCAAAGATCATATCCTATTAAGCTCGAGAAACGAGGCAATGCAACGACAAATGATCCACCGACTTCTCATTATGCTTGCACAAGTAACACCCATTATCATCAATTTTGCCGTACTTCCTTAAAGTTGAGACACCTGTTAACAGCATGCTGCCTTCCAAGCAAAACAAATACACTTTAGGAGAGGCTGTTGGTGTCCAAATTGAACGGACAAAAACTCGGCAACGATTTGATTGGAGAGCAACGTGAAAAAGGATTTAACCAACATGCAACTCTGTTCCCCCCTTCTCGGATCACCTGCACATAATAGAGTTTCTGAAGGAGATCACAAACTCCCAGCTTAGACTCCTGGAAGTTTCTCCTGAAAGCTTGATTACACACAACGTGCTTCCCAATATGACAATATCTCAAGAACCTCTGCCACTGTAACCGTGTTACGAGCAACGAAGTAAAACCAAGGGAAAACTTTGCACAAAGCTTCCTTGCCGCACTGCTTGTCAAACCAAAACCGTAACTCAGAACCATCACGAATATCAAAATGAATGAGTTCCAGAAATTGACCCCAGCCCTGCTAATGGCCACCCATAGGCTACAACTGTAAGACCTCGGTATCTGATTTGGATCCCAAGAGCTATCACAAAACCCCTACTACCCCACAACAAGACATCTCCATAAGCCATCTCTCTGAGCCATGTTTCTCAACAATCACTTCCCAAGGATATGTTATTAGTGTATCGGAATTATTACGGACAAAGAATGCAACACAAATCAGTGGGGGGTACTCTTGCAGATAAATCCTTTATCAAGTAGATCTTTCAGCTGGAAAATATTCTAATAGGTGATTCATTTGCAAAGTTCTTGCTTTCTAGGAAGCGGATTCCTTGTTATTGGAAAAAACAATATGTTAAGGCCTTCTCTGGAGCAATAGAAACTGAGGATTGAGTTTTTAATTAATCATTTCTTTCCCACCATTAGTTAGCAGACAAAAGAACTCAGGCACATGCATTAGGAAAACAGCTCCAGCTGCTTTTTGCATTATGAGCATGCTCAATTTAGCAGCAATTACAACAGACATGTGAACTAAACCTACTCTAGAAGTAAAGCATTTGAAAAAGAAACAGTAAACAGAGAACATGACAACTTGTATTATCCGTTGTTTCTAAAGAAAACCTAAAATAGTAGTAACCAAGCATAAACACAGTTCCAGTCAAAAGCGACTCACCGTATATCTTCACCTTTGATAACAGTACTACGACGAGGCGTTCCAAAACCAGATGGATCCATGCCAGGGAAACCACCAATATTAGATCCAAAGAACGTCTCGAATAGATCAAATGGATTTGTCTGTGATTAAAGAAATTCAGTGTCAGCGAGGACTCCAGAACAGAGTGACTAAATAATGACTGTTGGGTCAATGGTGCCATTTGGTACTGTGGCATAATTGCTTACAATTAGGGGTCTACCAGCATAACAAGTATAGAGTAGTTGAAAGGATTTCCTCTAAGATAGCTACAAGTGTATCTATTATGATTAAATCCAGATGATATTTTGTCATGATAAAATCAACATTAAACTCCATTAGAGAAAAAAGATTGCACACAAGTATCCAATTCAACAAGCAGTAACTAGTTTCATATGATGTAAGCCTAATATTCTCAGCATATGAGCATGTCACTGCACCTCATGGAAGTTGATGTTTAAATCCTTTCTCTGACATCAGAAGACAGAAACTAATAATTCACCCATTAAATATTCCCATAGTCCCAGGTCATGCGGGGTGGGGGCAGGGGGAACCATTTGCAATTGAAAAGGGCCACAAGTATTTGATGGGTGCACCCGTTCCATGGAATCTAAAAAGAAAAAGAGAAGAAGAAAATGAGCTACAAATAGTACCGTATAAGAACCAGCCGACCCCCCAACTGTACTTTTCACTCCAGCTTCACCATATTGATCATACAAAGCCCTCTTCTTGTCATCTGATAGCACCTGACAGAAATATACTTCAGAATTCAAAAACAAAACAAGGAAGGATGAATGTGAACGCAGGGTTGAGATATGTATTTTTAGCAAGCATGCCAAGACACAAGAATGTCATATTTGCCAGGGGGCTTCACAATAAGACTCTTTTCTAAAGAGCCTCCTGGTTTAGGTTTTTCTAGTGACTTATATATCCTTCCACGTAAACTATAGCACTACAAGGTCATGAAGAATGTTGCTTATAGTTATGGTTAAAGGTTAAATGGGAGATCGCTGTGTAGCAGTTTTGTAAATCTGCAATACAAAAGACCCAAAAGGAAAAGTAAACATGGATACATACACACGTACATACATTTGTGTTTATGTGAGTGTACAATAACAATAGCAGGGCCAACAGGATACTAAAGGATAAGTTGCAATCTCCTGAGACTTGAATTAAGGTAACAAGGTCAGTCAACAAACTACCAGTAAGTACTGAGCCTGCACAATTCAACTCATCAAGGATTAAGCCTGTCCAGTAATTCTCTAATACACAAAATGCAAAACAGCAAGGAAAACTAAATAGTGCTGATTGTCTTTCCAACATAAATTGGACTCCGAAACTTGAATCTATGGCTAACAAAGTTTGTGAATGGGAAATCATGACAGCATAGTGTGCAGGCACTGTGTGTGCAGGCATAGACAGGCACCTGAACAGAGACACAAAGAAATGAAGTCATGGGATGGCAAGAGCAAAGCATACTCATAGCTGCAATAGCATATCTACGTTGTGGAAAAGCTACTCTCTAAACAAGACATGGGTGAAGGATGATAACTATAAAGGAACGGGAAAATGCAAAGCAACTTCAAGTTTGGGGTCATCATTCACTTCCTTAATTCACATTAAACCTGAATCGTACAACAAGGAATCCTTTTCTTATGCTTACATAATCAAAATAAAAACAAAAAACCTTACTTTCAACATATTTTATTGTAAAGAGGAACAGTCCCTGATCAGATAATTCAAACCAACCACCACAACCATAGAACAGCGAAACTCTTCACATAGTCCATACTCCAAAAAAAGGTTGAAAGCATGTTGCTATATTACATAGTAGCAGGAGGTGAACAGAAAGAGACAAAAGAATCAAGGAACTTATGGTTCAACTAAAACTATTGCCCCATACATACCTCATATGCAGTGCTAATCTCCTTAAACTTCTCAGTTGCTCCCGGTTGCTTGTTGACATCAGGGTGATACTAAAGAGAAGGATAAGAAGTAACTTGTCAGGAGCCATGGAACACTAAACAAGAAAAGGTAAACCATGCACTACATTGATATCGGAACTCGATAGTTGAGAAATGCATTAGTGTCCTGTTGGATATGCTGTCAATAACACGTGTACCCAACAACTCAAGTTAATCATGAATTTGTTACCACTATAAGTGACATTCCTTACGTTCTGCACCACTTTGGAAGTTAATGCTACTATAACACAAACTAAGAAACAGATATAAAATCATGAAGATGATCCTAATAAAGGAAAGATAGCATCACCAATCACCATGCAAGCCTTTTTCCATCCTTGGCGCAAGTCACTTTTCCCTACTGAGGCGTCTAAAGCCGTTTGTTTAAGAAGACCAAACCATCTCAAGCAAAGTTTCGTCATCCTTTCCTCATTTGATGCCACCCAACCTTCTTGCGAATATCCTCATTTCTTATTCTATCCCTCCTTGTGCCCCCGTTCATCCACCTAACAATATGCATTAAAGCTACACCATCCTACATATTTATTGTTGTCTTCGTAGCGCAACATTCTGAACCATTTCGGCCTCACCGCCGTCCTATAGAACTTGCCCTTCAGCTTAAGAGGAATACTACGACCGCACAGCACTATGGAAGCACACCATGACTATAGCCAACATGCTCTTATCCTATCGGCAACATCCTTGTCACTCTCTTCCTTCATGTAGATCCATGATACCTTTTTAGACACTTCTTGCCCATCCATGCTTACTTCACCCTCGGACCTCCTCCTTGTCTTACTAAAATTGCATTCTCTAAGTATTCTATACAGTCCTGCGTGACCTAAAGCCTTTGGATCTAAACTATGTCTCTACAGCTCTAAATTAGCATGTAATTCAATTCTAGTCTCATCAATCAACACTTTGTCATCCGCAAAGAGGATACACTACGGGACCTCTTCTAAAATATTCCTAAAAGCTCATCAATAACTTAAAAAAGGACGACTTTGGCTTTTAGCATATCTTTGGTATAGTCCAATGCAGTTGGGAATTCACCATTACACCGTCTAGTAGTCCACACATTGGTTACAGCTTACTGCTATATCGTACATGTCATAATTCACATCAGCATACTTGGAGTTGTTTGCTATCATCAAGAACCTCTCCATCTGACTAGTGTCATCAAATGAATCACCAAGTTCTCATAAATTCTCCTCGGAACTATTGTCAAACTAACCTCTCCATCTCTCTCCAACATCATCTTTCTTTACTAATAGCCTTTGTTTCTCATCCTTGATAAACTTGATAGCATTCAAGGCTCAGTTCCTCCTTGCTTTTAGCTTAGCTAGCTTGTGAATCTCTTTCACCTGGTTTAGTTCCTAATTGCTGGTATAACATTTCATAAGCTTTACCTCTAACCTCCCTTATTGGCCTCTTTGCTTCCTTTCTAGCCAACTTAAAATTTCCCATATATTCTCTTCATCTTGTCTTCAAATTAATTGGTTTTTGTACCTCCTCGTCCCACCTTTACCTGTATGACCATTTCCTCTGGATTCTCAAGAACCTCCCTAACAACCCTCGAAGTACAAGTAAACATCTTAATCCGCATCATATTAGACTATCGTCTAGACTCCAGGCCCCTTCTTGAATCAACATATCCCTGAAAGTACTTAATTTCTCCCCATCAAAACTTAGCCACTTAGTACCTGGATGTCTCATGCCTTATTCTTTTGAATCCATCTCTTTTACAAAATAGACAATATTATCAAGCTGTGTAGCTAGAAACTTCTCTTAAATGACTTTTAATCATTACATAAAGCTCAGTCCCCCTGCTTGTCCAACCCCCTTCTTAGGTACCTTCCGACTTGAATCTCCCATCTTTACACGTACTTAACATATCCCCTAAGGTTCTAAAGTACTTCTACTATGCTATCTACAAATCACATTCTATAGGATTCTGACATCGTCACGAATGAAAATTTGGCTTAAGGAAACTAGAGTTTGAATAATGGGAGCCGGCCTTCTTCGAAATGAATTTATCTAAAAACTCCCAAAAGTCGAGATTCCGAGATACCCATTCCAGAATCCAAAAGGAAATTCCAAAATTCAATAAAGCCCATGAAAATCAAGATTTAGATGAGGGGAAACATGCATTACATTTTAAAAGAAAATAGAACTACCAATGTCAACATTCCAGAGAAACAAGAAGTCTAAAAAAAAACCTAATGAGTGAGTGAGTACCTGGCGAGCTAAACTTCGATAGGCGGCCTTGATTTCTTTACTACTGGCGGACTTGGGAATCCCGAGAGTGGAGTAATAATCCGCTGAGGCCGAGACCACTGTACCGTACCGCTTTGCAGACACCTTGTTCAATTTAGAAGTGGAGGAGGAGGAGGAAAGGGAAATAGAGGCGAAGCTGGTGTGGGTCCGGAGGTGGGTTCCACCGGCGAAGAAAGGGGAAGAAGACGAAGTGGAGGCAGCGGCTGACGGCGGCAAGAGGTGTTTGGGACGGTCGGGGGTAGTGAAGCCGAGCGAATAAGGTAAAAGCGCGTAGGAAGTTGATGCTGTCGCCATTGCAGTGTCTAGTGTCTTTTGCTAGAAGAAGAAGAAGACTGACAGTAAGAACCATTATTTGATTTTCTTCATATCTTTGAGCTGCGCGTGTGTACGTGAGGGGGAGAGATGGAGAGGGTGCTGGGGGGAGGGGGAAATGGAAAGCCTATGGGAGGTCGGAACCGAAAGATGTGGTCATGAAAAGCACATCACGTCTAAAAGAATTTCTAATTTTCCTCTTGCCTTTTGGCTACCAAAACGCGGCTAAATTAAGGTAGGGTTTGAGAACACTTCTAGTTTTGATTTTCTGCTTCTAAAAAAAATAAATTAAATTAGTTAAAAAAAACTTTTACAAAAATAAATGGGTGTTTGATTAGCCAATTTTTATTATTTGAGTTTTTTCTTTGGTGGTGGTTTGCTGTGGCGGTGGCCGACGGTGGTGGTGGCCGGCTGCCGACGGTGGTAGGAAATGGCTGCCGACGATGGCCGGTGGTGGCTGCCGGCAGTCCCCGGCGGTGGCTACAGGCCGCAGGAAGAGGCTGCCGGTAGTTGGCGGTGGGTGGTGTCTGCCAGAATTAAGAGAGTGATTGTGGGCTAAAAATAAAAACAAAAAATGAAAATCGAAAACTCTTTTTTAGAGTTTTCAAAAACAGTCATGTTTTAAAAACTGAAAAAAAAAAAACAAAAACTATGTATCAAACGTGTTTATTTTTTCTAATTTACAAAACTAAAAAATAAACGTTGCCAAACAGAGCCAAGGAACCAAGTACAAATATGACTTCAAAAAAGAAAAAACATCCATATACGGTCTTGAAACACAGCAAACATGAACTTAGAAGAAAGCGGAGTAATAATAAAAATTGACCCGTGTTGGGATTTTTGGAGTTGAGAAATAATAGAGACAAAATAATATATCAAATATGTATCAAATTCTTAACTCTTGTTAGTATAATAGTTAGAGACATGTACCGCAAAAGAGAGCAATTTATAATACTGCGGCGATTTACAATGGACCTAACACTCACTTATGAGAGACACGCAAAGGCCGGGATTTTCAATTCTCTGCATGAGAAAAAGGTAGAAGCAATTGTATTTTATGTTTGTCACTTTTGTAAGAATAGTAATCTTGTCGCTAAAATGAAATTCAGAGTCCTTGTTAACATTAAGGCTAGGTTTGACAAAAAAAAATTCCTCTTTTTTTTTTCAATTTTTAAAAACTGAAAAAAAGGAGCGTTTGGTAACCATTTTTTTTTCCAGTTTAAAAACCAGTTTTTAAACTAAAGAGTAAAAAAAAAACTCTAGAAACTGGTTTTTTTTTTCACTTTTGGTTTTTTTTTCTTAGACCACCACCACCACCCTCCCACCGCCGGCAGCCACCTCAGGCGACCACCGTCGGCCGCCGGCCACCACCGTCGGAGACTGCCGGCTGCCACCTCCGGCCGCCGGCGACTGTCGGCTGCCACCTCCGGCCGCCGGCGACTGCCGGCAGCCACCTCCGGCAGCCGGCGACTGCCGACAGCCACCTCCGGCCACCACCACCACCTCCGGCCACCACCGCTACACCCCACCACCGCCACCGCACACCACCAAAAAAAAAAAGTCAAAATAAAAAGGGTTACCAAACACAAAAAAAAAAACCTAAAAAAAAAAAGGGGTTATCAAACACCCACTTGTTTTTATATAAAAAAAAAATTAAGCTGCTCTTTAAAAAACTGCTCTTTAAAAACTGAAAACCAAAAAAAAAATTTTGTCAAACGAACCCTAAGTTACAAAAGTAAGAATCTTTAGTATCAAGGGTGAAGTTTATGCCATTGTTAATTTAGAGTAAATGCAGCTTCAAAAGAGTAAATAGTCTAAAACTTTTCTTTTCAAATTTCAATTTTCGGTTTTTGTCCCAATACTATTACTCTACAATCACCAAATATTGCATTACAATTTAAAAGGAAAAATAACCACATCTTTTAATGGCTTTCAGTTTGAAAATAATGTGACATTTTTAAATTGATGTTCAGTGGGGAAACCTTACTTAGTGCCAAACATCCGGAAGCGGGGAGTCTAGTTGGGGAAATTGGGAGAGAAGTGAAAGACTATTCCTTTTTTTCACGAGCAAGACTCCGAAGATGAAAACAAGTGAAGTTTGAAAAAAACGGTGTTCTATGCGGAAGGAAGAAAAAAAAAAGATGAAAACTCCATTCTGAAAACAAAAGGTTTAAAATGAAAATGCTATCGGTATCGCAAATACGCAAGTTCTCTTCATCAATACTTCTGCCTGTTTGGGTCATGCTCAAGTATATATGACTTTATCTACCCAAAGTAAAGAAGCAAAATCTTTAACAGTTTTTGCATGTCATGCGCGAGTTGATAAGCATTAGGACTGGGTCAATGAATACAGTGTTATAATAAGATCTAATGCTCCACATGTTGAATTGACATGACTTAATTGTCATTGGTGCTCTGAGCTCTATCATATTGTCATAAAAATTACATACCGGAAGAATCGTTTTTTTGTGCTAAACGAGATATGCACTCGTTAAACTTGCAATCTTTAAGGCTATAATAAACTTTGACTCCTATCCGAATTGTAAGAATTTTCCTCCAACCCCGTATATAGTGTCATAAATAATCGTTAAATGTTTCTAGTGGTTTTTCTTCTAACACTTTTAGCGACAATTATTAGTAATATTTTTTTAACGTCACTAAATAAAAGTCACTAGAAACATTTAGAGACGATTGATTGTCACTGTATAAATAATAAGAGAAAGATTTCTTCAACCGGAATAATAACCAAATTTTTTCTAATTTGTGGAAACTGTGTGCTATACCTTATCATGAAATATTTGTTTCTTATTAACAAAAGAAATACTTCCATTTTGCTCAGGAAAGTTCCCTTTGCGTAAAACTCCATAGGGCTAATTACACTTATATCCCTGAGGTTTGGGGGTAATTACACGCGAGGACACAAAGTTTCAAAATGTAACACTTATGTCCATTGACAAACGGAATACAAAAATACTTAACGGTTTTGACAAAAAGACTTGATTGCCCCTGACTTTAAAATAAATTACCCACTTAATTTACTGTTTATTCTTCCTCTCCCCACACCCAGCACCCTACCCCCCACGCCCCCCCACGCCGTCTGCCTCTTCCTCTCCCCACACCCCCCGCCCCCGCCCCCGCCCCCACGCCGTCTGCCTCCCCCTTCCCCATCACCCTCCCACCCCGTCATGCCCACAACCCCCTTCCCCGGCGACAATCGAGTCAATGCCGTCACCAAACCCGAGGCAATCCATCTGCGCCACCCAGCGTCAGGAGGCCCGATCACCGTCAGCGCAGTAGCAGGCCCTCCGGCGAGGCACCGGCGCCGCAAGATCACGGTCTCACTCTCGATCTGCTTGTCACCATACCGGTCGCCACCATCACCGCCGCGACCTACCTCCGTACCTCGCGCCGTCCGAGATCGCAAGCATCTCTGAGCTACGTCACGACACCGGTCTCTTCCTTCGAGATGTGGGGCACCGTGACCACCAGCAAGGCAGCGCCATCACCACCACGATGGGCTAGCACCATCGCGCCCACCGGTGCGATCGCCGTCGTTGCAATGGCAAGATCTCTCCTACCCGTCCAGTCTTCCTCCCTCCCTCACCAAGGGCTTGCCGGCATGGTGGGGCAAGTCTGCCGGATGGTGGGGCGAGGGGGACTGCCGGCAGCGTGGGTTTGCCAAGGCGCTTGTCGGAGGCGTCTCGGTAGCTTGGGTTTGCCAAAGGGCTTGCCGGCGTGGTGGGGTGGTTCTGCAGGATGGTGGGGCAAGGGGGGCTGCTGGCGGCGTGGGGCGGGGGGCTGCTGGCGGTGTGGGGCGGTTGCCGGCGGTGACTTCAGATTTAGGGTTTAAATTGTGAAAATTAGGATATCAAATTATTCACGATATACTGTACAGGGGTAGTATTGCCATTTTCAAAATACGTAATGACAAAAATTACACTTTTTGGACGGAATTTTGACGGTTGGATAAAAGTGTTACTTTTTTTAACATTTTTTGTCACGCATGTTACATTTTGAAACTTAGTGTTCTCGTGTGTAATTACTCCAAAACCTCAAGGACATATGTGTAATTAGCCCAACTCCATATCATGCACACAATGATTTTCTTTCAAATGGTTCGTACGATGTTAAAATCTGCATAGTAATGAAGCTCGTGTCCTCGAAGATGCTTACTGATTTTCAGCAATAAACATGGGGCCTACTGCTATGGAGTAACGAGAAAGAGTTTTTTTCCTAATTAATACATGTTTAAAACTTAATTACCAATTTACTCTTTTTTTAAACTTATTTACCCGCACACTTTAAAAAAACGCTATTTGAAACTACGACTTCAAGGTAAAAATCACCGTTAAACAACGATTTCTACCTTAAAATCGTGGTTTCAAACTAAAAATCACTGTTTGAAACAGCAATTTCCAAAAGTGTGGTATGCGAGTAAATAAGTTTCAAAATATAGTATATTGATAATTAAGTTTTAAAACAGTATTAATTAGGGAAAAAACTAACAAGAAAAGTAGGTTGGGTAAAACCTCAGAAATATATTGAATACTTCGAAGAGAAACTCTTGCCCGTATGCCAGGAAAAGGACAAAACAAAGATGGCTGTTCACCATTTCACCTTTTCTCAAGCCAATACAAGGTATAACAAGATGCATCTCTACCAAAACAAATTACACGCTGCTGCCAACACTAGCAGGCTCAGTAATACAAATGCACTACAAACATCAAAGCACTAGTAAAATGGGACTTGTGGTATGAAAGCAAAGGCGCGGCAAAACTGAGTCAGAACTAATACTATAGATGGGACTTGGGGCATGCGGCGACTCGCTGCCTTCTCCACACCAACCCCAACCAATTGAAGCCTTTTCTATTAGATGAATATAACCATTCCATCCACAATACCACCCAGGGAGGATCAGAGATAGGCCTCAAGTTACAAACATTATCCTCCAAGTCTTAAGTTTTTAGAACCACCATAATATATACTACTATGTATGAGGCGATAGCCAAAGCTTCATTTATTCTTTCCTAGGTTCCATGTCTTTTTAGAAGACATCTGGGTGGAAGCGCCCAGGGATGGAGTTGCTTTGTTGAGCCTGCTGCAAGTGAATCGTCAAGGCATAGTTATTAACCTGCAAATATAAACATCAAATCAGGAACTTTTAAGCATCGTACGAGTTTCCAAGTTATATGTTTCAAGTGACAGTAGCATTTGGTAATGGTTTTTGTATTTAAGTAAAACAGAATGAGGTGCTCTGGCGCATATAGTGGTTCTAACAGTTGAGTATATAAGAACAGCGAGCCTCAATCGTTCTATTTTTTCGCTTTCCGCTGTTGGTAACCACAACCATCATGAAAATAGCAAGGACCTAATCCAGATTCTGATGATACATCACACAAATACTCTCAATTGATTATTTCTCTTCTAGGAAGTCGGAATGTTCATATATAAAACATGTTTTGGGGGTTGTGACTTGTGTGTTCAAAATTCATTCCAAATTCTATTTGACAAAATGAGAGAGGAGATGAAGTTCTGAATTTAACCTCAAGCGTCCTCAACTGCTCTTGATATTGAGATACCAACTGCTTCAAGTGTTGCATCTCCTGGTTCCTATCATCATAATCCTTCTGGCGTTCATGCTGAATAGCCACAGCACGTTTTAGGATGGTGTTCTCGCGGAGAACAACTTCAATTTGTTCCTTGAGCATGTTATTTTCCTGAAAAGGGATGAGCCCGATTAATTTACCAACAGAACAGTATATAGTAATCTATTTATTTCTTTTTTTTTTATAAGGAATCCATATCTAATCTAATTATTCAACATACTAAGAAAGCATTGTCTCCATGTTTCTTTTTGTTAACCACTTCCTTTTCATCCTTTTCCATGCACAGAACCTTCCCACCCTTTGCGGTGGTGGTTGTTTTGTTGCGAGTGAGGTGGGGGATTCCACAAAATAGCAACAGACTGACAGCCGCAGAATAAGGGAACCCACCCGAACCTTACCCAATTATGTGCTGATCGACGGGTCATTTGAACCAAGATTGTGTCCACGCCCTTGTTGCATAAAGTGGAAAGTACAATGGGTCTACTAGCGTACAGATACGTGTAGACATGCATATAGAGATCAATACCAACCTTGTGAAAATTTTGGGCTGCCTCGGCGCCAGCTCGTTGGCAGATGGATTTCTCTAAACTCTCCAGCACTTTTGTGGCACGGGATCTAGCGTCATCTATGCTGGTAGAGCTCGTCATTTCTCTCACAAACAACTCCACCCATTCTGTACCATTCACGGGAAGGTTGTCTTCAGTTGAAGGATCCTCCAAAGAGGCGAAATGTCCCGCAGCAGTTGCTGTACCTGCCGATTTTGTCATGCAGTAATAAGAGCTCAATGAATTGCAGCATAAGAGGAAGAAGCATGAGACTCTCAATTTAGCCTCTTGCAACTAAAGTCTGCAGGGAGTAAGAAGGCAAAATCAAGTTCTTATTCAGGAGTAATAACACTTTTACCAACTGCAGTTTGGGTGGTTGCACGTAACCTCCTCCTAATTGAAAAAGTTGCACCAAACTCCTTTTACTTGAGAAATGGACCATGAGATCCAAAGAGAAATGCGCTTTACCTTGTCGAAATGCACAGCTTCAGACGTTAACGTTGCGAAAAGTCAGGGAGGTCTTATGCGGCTCTTTGAACATCAAATCGGGAGACCACCCCACAGGGAATGAAACGCTATCGACCCATCTAATAGACTACTTTGTGAAATTATAAATTCAGTTAAAAACTACCACAATGGCATATCATTGACTACAAACATATCCTGCAAGCACGAACAAAGTGCATACATATCCAAGAGATCTCCCATAAGACTATTATTGCCTATACTCCTTGAAATTGTAAGATGTTATTGGCACATTCGAGCATTCATAGTACATATACAAACATATACGGTATAGATCTTCCGGCAAACAATATGACCTCACAGAGAGGAAAAGCTCATTAAAACACAAGCACTACAGAAACCTTTCAGATAGGATATCAAAAACTAAGACATCTATTTTTAACCAAAACCATAAAGGTGATGAAATTTCCGAGAACCAAAGCCTGAAAGTGAGGGTGGGTCATCAACTCACGCAGGAAACCCCTAATAGTTTGTACACATAACTTAAGTCTACCTTTTTCAACGTTTCCATTTGATTCCAGGGCGGCACCTGAGTTCTCCTCCGCATATCCAAGGTAAAGCTTGTGCAGGCTCTTGATAGCAGACTCCAGATCATTGCCACATTCTTCTAGCGCTCTCAAAAGTAACTGAAAGAGAAAGCAACCGGTCACTACAGATTTGCTTCATAATTAGCCACATGACCATAAACATATGCTGAAATGTTAACAGGTTGCCCCTATTGCAATCATATACCAACACTCGGCTATAGGTAAAATCTTAAGAAGGAAATTATTCTTTCTTTGCCGGAGCTTTTCATCATAAGATTTACTCAATAGCCATAGTTACACAGAACAAAAAGCAAATTCATATCATCGTCTTCTGGCTAACCAACATATGGGTTTACATGCATAAGTCTTTGACCCACACCCGAAAACTAGTTTGGGTCAAATACGAGGAATCCTATCTTCCATCATCCAAATGATAATCTCGGCATACCCCTACCTCGTCTTAGCGCATCCACGTGGCATAAACACTAACACAAACTAACATACAGAAGTTTATACACATCAAAATACACGTAATACAAATTAAAACTACTCACCATGACAAAATGAGCTAAACAAAAGAAACATAACCCGATAAATCAGATCTGTTGAAAAATAGCATACAAGGATTCGATAGTTAATAGAGTTGGAATCGGTGAGATAGAGGGGAGACCTGGGTTTCCATGTCGGGAAAGGCGGCACGGAGCTGATCGATCGGACCCGGCGGCTCGTGGGAGAACGGAGAGAAGCGAACGGGAGAGGAGCAGCGGAGCTTCTTCAGAACAGGAGGCGACGCCGACGCCGGCGATCCGGGGAGGTCTTCGAAGAAAGATCTCTTGCCGCAGACCATGGCAGACATCGTCCAAATCACCGCCGGCCGATTATTCCCACCGGATTCGGACCAACTTTCTTGATCGGGAATTCAAATTTTAGGGCTAAGGCTAGGGTTTTAACGTCGCATTTGCCTGTAAGAAGATTCGAAACCTTTCTTCGGCGTCACTTCTTTTCTTTTCTAGGAGTATTTCGTCTCGTGGGGGTTTTATCTTCGGGTCTGGGTTTTATACTTGCAGTGTAAGCGACGGTGGCAAGCTACATACGTAATGTCACGGACCGTTTGTTAAGGAGGCTAATTTTTAAAGGTTATGAACTTATGACTAGGGATGGAAATAGGGCGGGTTGGATGCAGATCTTTTAAGATCCGCACTGGGTTATACAATTACAAATCCATATCCGACTCTAAAATGCTTTAGAAAACCCATCCCCGCCCCGCCCCGCTCCACTTTGGCACTTGGCAAATCTGTTTTTTTATCATGAAATTGGCAGTAGATCACGGTAGCCCAATATGCTCAGATGGCAGCGCGCACAGCAGCGACGATGCAAAGGAAAGGGAGAGAAGTTCAGTCGCAGGTGCGAAGGAGAGGGAGAGAAAGGTAGCGATCACGCCATCACGGTGCAAAGTCGCAGGTCAGTCGACGGCGCGGCACCTTTGTCGGCAGATGAAGATTAGGGCTGGCGCGGCGCCGCGGCACTTGCTCTTGTTGTCGGTAGGGTGAGAGTGATTGAAATTTGGAAATTAAGGTTGGGGAGTGGGGATGAATGGATGATAAGGACATCTTATATATGTGTGGGATGGACGGCTATGATAGAAAGATGAATTGGGTTAATATACCGGGGCAGGACCGGGTCGCGGGGCGGTTGGACTAAATAACATACCCGCCCTAACCCGCTGCGATTTTTTTAAAGAAAAACCATACTCGCCCCATGGTCCGGTCAAAGTCAAAAAGACCAGCTCATATGGGAGCGGGGCGGGGCGGGGATCCGCCGGTTGCGGGTTGATGCCAAGGAAAGTGGGTTCGTACTTCCGTGGAGGTGCCACAAAGGCTGCAGTCCGAGTCAGCTTCCAAGTATGTTGATGTGAGACACAACAAGGGTGGAACAAGGGCAGAGACCAAGGGCTTCCCAGACAGAACTCGAGGGTGGCAGTGCTGCGAGGGCGATAGCGCGAGATGAATACACGATGACAGTCACAGTCCGATGCTTAGGTCCAGAGTCAGGGTACTGTATGTTTCTCTCTCTAGAATTCTAGAGTGAGAAAGTGAAAATGTGAGAGTGAAGAAGAAGTCCAACCGTTCTGTTCCTGTCCAAATGAATTCTCAAGACCTCTATTTATAGAGATTGAGATGATGATGTCATAAACCGACACGTGGCGCTCCCCGGGAGTGACACGTCACCGGGAGGTCCACGGGTGCCGGTGCTCCATGGACTGTCGGATCGCATATTCAACCGGTCTGCCCCGCACAGCGTCGCTCTGTCTGTCTGGAAAGACTGGCTCCCACCGCATCGGTGTGGCCAGAGAACCCCCTTGATCTAGCCTCCAATCCAAGCCCTTGCGGAGTCCCACAGGCCTGGCAGCGGTGGGGAAGACCCGACGCCCAACTGCCAGGTGAACTAGGCGCGATGCCCTCCGAAGACCTGCTCCCGTCTTAGAGTGACCCAGGGGTCATAGTCCCTAGGGGTGCCGACGCAAGCCCCCAGTGCCGGAGCACGTAGGCCAGTCACGCAGACACCCTGACGAAGATAGTGTCCCGGAGGAGTCGCCTATCCCCGCGGGTGAGTCCTTATGCCGGAGCACTTGGAGCAAGTCAAGGTAGCATCTCGGAGGAGCCGTCTACCCGACTGGCCGAGGTAGCATCCCGGAGGAGCCGTCTACCTGGCGGAAGGGGAGTTGAAGAGCTCCCTGGCAGAGATAGTGTCCCGGAGGAGTCGCCTATCCCCGCGGGTGAGTCCTTGTGCCGGAGCACTCGGAGCATGTCAAGGTAGCATCCCGGAGGAGCCGTCTACCCGACTGGCCGAGGTAGCATCCCGGAGGAGCCGTCTACCTGGCGGAAGGGGAGTTGAAGAGCTCCCTGGCAGAGATAGTGTCCCGGAGGAGTCGCCTATCCCCGCGGGTGAGTCCTTGTGCCGGAGCACTCCGAGCATGTCAAGGTAGCATCCCGGAGGAGCCGTCTACCCGACTGGCCGAGGTAGCATCCCGGAGGAGCCGTCTACCTGGCGGAAGGGGAGTTGAAGAGCTCCCTGGCAGAGATAGTGTCCTGGAGGAGTCGCCTATCCCCGCAGGATGATGTACACTCCGGAGAAGGGGTTGAAGCATGCTCCATGACCAAGGCAAGGTACGCATGGTGTGATGAATGAGTGTGGTGCCCGGGGGCATGATGACATGATTGTGGCGCATGAGCGGGATGAAGTGAGTAAGGTGCCGGGAGCACGTCTATGTTAATGGTGCGGCGCATGGGCACGACGGAGTGCGTAAGGTGTCGGGGGCATGTTTGTGTCAATGGTGGCGCATGGGCGCGACAGAGTGCGTAAGGTGCCGGGGGCACGTTGGTGTCAATGGTGGCGCATGGGCGCGACATAGTGCGTATAGTGCCGTGGGCACGGTAGTGTGATAGAGAGCCTGGGGGCACGGTTGTATCAGCAGCGCGGCGCACGGGCGCGGCGAAGTGTTGGAGTGTGACGCCCGGACGTTGGTGACAGGGGTCACAGAGACGACGTCCGGGCGACGGACGATGAGCGTCGTGGAGTTGTGTCCGGGCGACGGGGTCGCGGAGTTGTGTCCGGGCGACAGGGGTCGCGGAGTTGTGTCCGGGCGACGGGGGTCGCGGAGTTGTGTCTGGGCGACGGGGGTCGCGGAGTTGACGTCCGGACGACGGGCGACGGGGGTCGCGGAGTTGACGTCCGGACGACGGGCGACGGGCGTCGCGGAGGATGCAAGGCCTCTTGAAGAGAAGTGGAAATGTTAAGTATGGAGACCAAAGGCCAACCCTTCGGGGAAGGCCGAGGCCAACCTCAAGGGGAGGCCGAGGCCGACCCCAAAGGGGAGGCCGAGGCCAACTTCCTTGGGCAAGTGTCATGGCGCGTCGACGGGCGACGGGCGAAGTGCGACGGTCGAAGTATCATGAGGCTTGGTCACGTTGTGGAGTGTGCATGCTTTGACCGATTGTGAGCGTTGAAAATGTATGTTGCTTCTGCGGACGTGTCATGCGAAATGGGGCCGCAGTGGGCCTTTTGGGTGCGACCAGAATAGGTTGGGAACACTGGTCTTATTGCCATCCCTAATTATGACATGGACATGGATCCTCTGCTGTGACTAGGGTTACAGCAGAGGTGTTGTAACCTTAGTTATAGCCGTCGGATTAAAATAGAAGCACTAAATTTTGTCACGTCACCAACCCACTAAAAGCATGTCAAACGGTGCGTTTTGGGATTAACGGACCAAACTTCTTCCGTCAAACAATCTTCACTCACTCTCTCCCTCCTTTCCTCCCTCCCTCTCCCCAGAAACACACTCTAGAAATCTATCTTCACCCATTGTGTACTAATCCAACAACATGGACATTATTTCTTTTACTCAGTTCCATCTCTGGCTCAACAACCCACTTTTGAATTTTAAACACAAAAAAACATGGGGAAGAAGAAGAAGCAAAATGATGATTTCTTTTATCAAATCAAAATTACCCAGGTGATGGAATAAACACAGTTACAGATCCAACTTCCTTGAATGCAAGAATGAAACAATAAATCAACAAACCAATTAATGAACAAAACACCTCCTGCTTGACAAAAATTCTATGGCCCTTAATTAGTGGATCAGCCGGTTTTACACTTATCCCAGGCCACTGTGTGCGTGCTCGAAGACCAATTTCATATCAGTTTCTTGGAGAAGAGATGAAGTGAAGATCAAATTCCACTGTGTACCACAAATTGCCTTCGAGATCCTGATTTTTTGGATAACAGAGCAAGGGATCAAACGAGGTAAATCATTTCCGAGAAAATGGATTTCTAGAGAGTGTGTTTCTGGAGAACATTGAGCAAGAGCGATATTCCAAGGGTGGAGATGAACGGTTCCAAGAGGAGATGGACTGTAGAGAGAGTGTGTTTCTAGAAAGAGAGAGAAAGGAGAGAATTGGATTTGACGGAAGCTTCGGTATTAACTCCGCAAGACACCGTTTGACGTGCTTTTAGTGAGTTGATGACGTGACAAAATTTAGTGCGTCAATTTTAATCCGACGGCTGTAACTAAGGTTAAAGCACTTGTGCCGTAACCCTAGTCACAACAGAATATTCCGCCTCTGTTACACCATGCGGGCGCTCATTAGGCGCTTACAGGACGCTTAATGGATGCTTACTTGGCAATTAGAAGGCAAGGCTTCCGAAAGGTTCAAGACTTATCTACACTATTATGTCTTGTACATGTGTGAATATTCTAGAGTAGTGATGATAGCTCTAGAAAGGTAGGAGAGTATTTTAGAAGTAGTCTAGAATACTAGAGAGGCTTATAAATAGTCTAAAGAGCTCTAGAGGGATAATGCATACCGTATGATTGCATGTAATCTACATCGTCCGTTGAGGAGGTGGAGTAGTATATAAAGCCAAGGCCTCACTTGGCCGAGGCATCTAAGACATCCTTGTATTCGACGTAGGGGCCGTTTGACACCCATTTCTTCACCTCTTTTTTGGCCCAATTTTAAAATTTGGAGAGACGCCCAAAAATTTGGGGTGTTTAGTAGTGACAGCTCTTTTTAAAGAAGCCCAACTCTTTAAAAAGAGGAAGTGGGTTTTCCAAAAGAGCTTTTAGCTCTTTTTGAAGCCTCTTTTCACGCGTCCAGAAGGCTCACTTATGCGATCTGGCCTTCGAATCTTCCTAGCAACAAAAATAAAACATCTGCCAAATCAAAGAACAAACATTAGGGCCGAATCGCACAAGAGGAGTCCACAGCCACCGCTCTGCTCACATCTCATCTCTCACGGGACCACAGCCACCGCCTCCATCGCCGGTCACCGCCTCCGTCCCTTCTTTCTCCGCCTCCATCGCCGGTCACGGAGCTCGATCTCATCTCTTCGGCCGAATCGCATCTGGGGGAGTCCACATCTGCGGAGCTCGATCTCATCTCGAAATTTCTGGATCGCATCTCATCTCTCACCACAGCCACCGCCTCCATCTGAACCGGGTATCTCTCATTTTTGCTTGTTTTTGTTTTTTTTGCACTTATATACAATATCAGTTCCGTCTTATCATCTGATTCCTCTATGTTGTGTGCTTTTTTTCCCTTCGATTGTGATTGTCAATCATGATTTGTTCATTTGATTCAGCATCGAGATTTACTGCGCCTAATGTTGTGCATTTAGGAGTATCGATTGGAACAATTTGGAGCTTGACTTTTTTTTTTCACTTGTATGTTACTATCAAACATGTTTTCTTTGTCGTGGTTCAGCATCCAAGTCTCATTTGCTGTGCGTTGAATAATGTTTCTAATTTTTTGCATTCAGGAGTATCGATTAGAATGATTCATGTATGTAGTTGTGTCATTTTCAATTTTATTCTCTGTAATTGTAATTGCTATTTCTTCCTTCGGTTGTGCTTCCACTACTCTTGATTATAAGTATAAGCCATCTGTATATAGATAATACCCCCTTGGGCCTAGGCTACGGATTTGGAACTAGCCCTCGTTAACCCCTCTCGTCCTTTCTAGTTTTAGGCAAGAGATTATCCCAAGTCTTTTGGTACGACGCCAAGAGAGTGTATCTGAAGCTGAAATAATTCAAAGACAAACGATGGTAAGATGTCAGAGGAAGAACTTATGATAGGAGCTTCTCGTGATCAGCTTACCAGTGTATTTTGCGAGGGAAGATATGATTGTTGACGGCGCTCAGATCGGCGGGTCACAAGATCAAAACCAAATGTATTTAAGTAACCCTTAACTGCAAAAGAGAATGATGGAAGTTAGAAACCGCATTGCTGAAAATTTTTGGAGCCGCAGACGTTGATTTTTACTGTTGAGATTCATCGGTTTATACCACTTGAATCAAGAACTAGGAATGTAAACCATTGTAATATTTTTGTTTAGTTATGTTTAATTGTGTGTAAGACATTGTAAGACATCGTTGTAATGTATTTGTAAGACATTATTGTAATACATTTGGAGAATTATGTTTAATTATGTGTAAGACATTGTAATATATCGGTTCAATTATGCTTAATTATGTTAAAATAAATAATAAAAAAATAATAAAAAGCAAGAGAGCTTTCCTATCAAACGCTTGAACTTTTCTGTTTTTTGAAAAAATAAACTCTGTCAAACAGCCACCAGTTTTTTAAACTGGTAAAAAAAAAACCAGAACTCTTCTCTTTTTTTTTAGAAAAAAAAACTGAAAGTCCTACCAAACAGAGCCGTAGTGTATTGGGAATCATTTTCCCAACCTCTTGTGTTCCGCTGCATATTTGTTTCCAACTTCGCCTAGCTCTACAGTTAGGCTGACTTAGCGAGCAAGCAGGGGCTTGATCTAGCTAAGTGCCGCACGGTTTTGACTTAAGGAAGTTCGTTCCGTGACAGTACGTTGGGATCGCGCGTGCGAACGTTAGGGGTAACGTTGGAAATCACGATATTTGGGCAAAATTTGTGCGTACAATTTTTTTTTTCTTTTTTTTCACTTTTTGGACCGAATTCAAAATTTGTCACGATAATTAACAGTGTCAATGTTCGAAACGTAGAAACAGTCTTATTGGTGGTAATCCTGTGGGGGATTCATGAGGTGGCGGAGGTAAAAAATTTTTAAGGTGATCCATGACTTGCTTCATTTTATGTGCCTTTAAATGTAGTATCTCCTTAGTTGCTGTTTCACCTGACGACAAACTTGAGCCCCCTAGACCTCACTCTGCACTCCAGCTATATAAAGCAGATATTCATTTTTGCCAAGGACAAGATCCAAGCTCATGAACAAATTCAGTTTCCAATATTTGAAGAGAGAAATCGAAAAGGTTAAGCTTCACTAAAGATTGCTCCTAAGGTCAATGATGTCATGAAGTCCATCCTCCATATTGTCAATGTTAAGATCCTTTGGTGTTTTTCTTGCTAAATAACTAGGTAGATAGATACTTGAAACCACGGTGCCGCTTTCGTTTTAATGAAGAAACATGGGGGAAAAAATGTATACAGAAAGATACACAAGAATGAACTGCAAAGGGGAACTAAAATCTAGCCTTTTTCCTGAGCCACAGTCACCAGGCAGGCAGCCAAGTGTGGAGAATGCTTCTTCTTAAAGATCAGTTGTAGCTTACTTAGAACACCTCATTGTAGAACGACGGTAAGCCCCAGCCTCTTGTCTTCGTCACCAAGCCAGTACTCTGCTCAGGAGGTTATGGTAAAGGACAACTCCACCATGCAGACATTCATAAACGGCTTCATCGTTTCTCCTAGCAGAACATCCAAAAAGATAAAAAAATTATAAAAATGTGCCTCTCATTCAGCCCCTTCATTATGAGAGGGCCACAACCATTGATATGAAGTCTATATGAATAAGCAAAACAACATATCAGAATGTTATGACCACAAAAATAAATATCAGAACGTGGTGGACAGTGGTAGAACCGAATGTCTGATAACAGTTTAAGTGCAGAAAGCTCAGATGCTTTCCATGATGCGGAAAACAAGGAATAAGATTTCGTGCTGATGGGGCGATAAGAGCCAGAGTCTGAGCTAGAGCTAGCAAACAAAGTGTGCTTATGCCAGAGAATACTGTGCATGTTCACAAAAGAGCTGTATTGGTAGTAACTAGTAAATAAAATTTTCATTCAAACACGAAGGACTTGGTGAGAGGTGCTCAAAGGCCACGTGTCTGAGCTAGAATGGGAGAAGAATTCTTATGCCCGCAGTATTAACAATAAAGACCTGCTGGTTCAAGCAACAAATCTGCTAGCAAACTGAGGGTTTAAAACAACAAATGAAAGATCACTAGCACGAAAAGCTATGAAATGCAATTACAGAAGATTATCCCATAGACAACCATAAAATATCACATCCAATAATTTCAAGATCAACTGAGTTTGAGTGATGTATCAATACCTCAGTGGTATTCTTAAGTGTATGTATCCAGAAAATATCATTATTACAAAACTGAATGTTTAAATCCCTAAAGCCACACGAAAAGCAGGATGCTGTATGCCGTATAGGTTTGGTAGCTTCTGCATTCCTATGTGTAATCTCAAACCATGCAATGAGATGGTTCAGTTGAAACAAGTAACAAAATTGAAGGTGTGTACCACGCATCGTAAGTATTTTAAGTATACTTCCGGAACAATTCCTACTAGGAACTAATGGCGCATTGCGATAATACCTGGGCAAGAACTTTTTACTGGCGAGGCTCCACAAGGACATATAGTGGTTTTCCGTTCAACTTACAGTGACCCTGCAAAAGAGGCAAATGCTGGAATTTTTACCAAAAAACAATGCCCAATTACTTTGTCCCACAGAGAACTTCAATAGGAGCACATAAATATATTCAAGCAAGACAAGAAGCCAAATGCCACATCATGTCGCAGCATCATTTTGATGAAATTACACGATCCAGAGAGTATGACAGGACAATTTGATTAGGTGGGACTCATAAAAGAAGAATTTTTTTTCTTAAAATCTGGTGTAACATTAATTTAGCGTGGCCAAAAGAATATGCATGCAACCTGTGAAACATTTATGGAAAACCAATACACATCTCCCAATCACAAAGGTCAAATCATATCACAGGAATTGACTAAACAAGAGAAACAGAACTACATAGCAATAATGTGACTACAAAGAGAGGCTGGACTTGTAATAAGTGTATTTATTGATTAAGGGCTTAAACTAAGGTTTCTAAAGATTATTCTCCAAGAATACACTTTGATCCAACATTATCTCCAACTAACTGTTCCTCCATACATTATCTTCAAGAACAAACATTGCTCCAACATTACCTGGGATAAGTATTAGATACAAGAAATATGGTTTAAGCACAATTCTTTCTACTTCTACAAGTTTGTTGTGACAGAAACTATCACGTAGCGCTACTGTCCTTTTCTTCATATTCAGTGAAATCTGTACTTGGTAGAATTTATTCAGATTTGTCATTTAATTCCCACCAGTAACGATAAAAACTAAAGCAGGAAAAAGGTATGAGAAGCAAATATCTGGAGATGGAACGTACAATATGTTAATGTTTTTTTCCAAATGCAGATTGTAAACTTGTTAGTGCATCTTTCTGTTTGCTCATGATCGCACATCTTGAAGTTTTATTTCCACTCTATTAATATATCTTGTGTGGACGTGACCCTTCTGCTGGTGTTATGTAAGTTCATCTAAACACATACTTCACAAATGAAACAGGTAAAAATCCATCTAATCTTCACAACGAGCCAGAGAAATCAATTTGTTCAGCTACAAGCGAGAGAATTAACTTCGGTATAGTCGGGTGATGTCTTTTTCTGGAAGCATTTGCTCCAAAAGAGGGAAAGTTTGAACCAAAATGCGAAGGCAGACTCCTAATAGTCGAGCACAACGGTGCACTCAGTAAAAGTGGATTGCAGAACTAAAGACAAAATTCAAGAAACATCTCATTGAAGTTTTAAACAAAGTCAAACTCTGATAATAATTCAAATCTTCATCTAGAGCATGTAAAAATCAATCATGGTAAGTATAGACAAGAAAAATAAATGTAGAGTAGAGTCTTTGCCTGGGAGGAGATTGAGAAACAAAAATCAAAGAACACCTTTTGCCTTCTCACTGGGAATCTTAGGTCAAAACAAGAAAAACAATTACCATTTTTTTGGGAGTAATAGCTGAGTGGAGATTTGATTAGCCAATTTAACAAACATCGCTTCAAGTGCAAAATTAGGCTGAAACAACTAATGAGAGAGACGACTTACAGAACGCCTGCCCATCGAATTAGTAAATATTTTGAAACTCAGGAATGTACAGATAACTTCAACTGGCAGTATATTCTAACCTTCAGGGATGGGAATGAGATATTTTTGGACTAAAAACTGTGTTTCTCTAGACCTCCATTACAAAGAATATAAAATGGGAGCCTAGATGTTCTAGGTGTCGTTGATGTATATAATGGGTTATAGATGCTAGAAACAAGAAAATTAGTAATATGAGCTGGAAGACTTTAAAGCTTCTTCATGTCAATTGTTTGAACAACAATTTTTTAGATTCCGTGACACACATGTCGTCCATTAGGAGGTGAGGAACATTTGAGCCTTTGATTGGGTGGACCCCTCCTCACACCTTTTGGATGTGTGTTCCTTATCCTTCTGTTTTTCTGCCTCAAAGAAGAATTCCCAGAAGTGACTATGGCTTCCGTATAATTTTTCATGAACTTGTCCTAGGAACTGCTTTGGCTAATTTATTGGGTTGTTCCATCCCCCGACTAGGGTTCCTAGCAAATGTTATTCACTCAATGTTCAGTATACCTCACCTGTACATAGGCATGCATCGCTTCTGGGCCTTGCAGTTCAATAGAACTGAAGAAAATAATTACGCCAAAAGACACTCGAATTGCTAGTCAGCTCATAGACGTTAAGGTTCCATAATCCAATAACTAAGCATCTACACTGTGAATGGGCTACAAGGTAGGCACTAAACAAAACACTAGTGTTCCTCTTATTTGAAACTGTTGTGCCAACGTGGCATACCCAGCATTAACCACAAGGTGGTCAAATATTCAAGAACAGTAAAAAAAATTTTTTTGCATAAATGAGGGCATCAAGACTCTATTTTAGTACACTCCAAATCCAGTCACATGCTGCAGTTCGCATGTTGTTGTCTACGGGTGTGTGAAGACAGGCAAGTATGCGGTGAGTAACTCCCTATCACAACCCAGGTTGAGTATGAAGCAGAAACTTCTTAGTTCAACTCCATGTCAGAATACAGGTAGTAAAAGATGAACTTTCTACAAGTAAAGGTAGGGTAATTACCCAACTTGAGCTATGTGTTCAACTTTTCTACTGTGGTCCACGTTGAAATACCAGGTTCACCAGCTCATACTGCATGCAGCATGATGGATTGCATTAACTGCCTTTAACCACAATATAAGTGCATTCAGATTGAGGGCTTCTAACAAAACATAGGCCAAGAACTAGACTTCCCAAACAAATGCCAGCAATTTGTGGTAGCTATCCACATATAATGAAGGCCAAACTTATCACTAGATCAACTGACTTTAATGTCATTAGCCGGTGCTGATGTGAGAATCCAATAATCAACAGCAGCAAGGAAGTGATTACTCAGGAATACTTCTTTAGGACTGGTGCATATCTAACAAGCCCAAGCTTAATAGTTTGAAAAATTAAAAATAGTCAAGCCCTCACATTTGTGCTATAGGACCATTCCCTGCCATAAAATGGCCGTGGAAAAATAGGCAACAAAAGAAATTTTCACATTCGTATACAGCTAGTATTAGTACTCCAGAGAGTATAAAGTACGAAGAAAAAGAAGCATATGCCTTATTGGGAGCATCAAATATGTTATAGACTTGTAGGATGTTTTACATAAAAAAACGAACTATCTAAGATGAACATGCACAGATTACCTTGACCTCTGGCAACCCAATGACACATGCACATTCAACCACCTCAGCTCCAACGCGTTCTAGTAAACAAAAACTCTGAGCATATTATTTTCCTGTTGCAGAGCTAAGGAACTACTTGCAATATTGATGAACTGAGAGAGGAGACGGTGCAAGAGCCTTTAGAACCTTACCCAGAAGACTTATGGCTGCAGACAGAGTCCCACCTGTAGCCACTAAATCATCAATGACCAATACACGCTCCCCAGGTTGAACAGCCTCAACATGCATCTCCAAACAATCAGTACCATATTCAAGCACATATTCTTCGGAGATAACACCTCCTGGGCATTAAGAAGTTGCAGGAAAATTTAAGTAGCAGAAGGAAGGAGTATAATTCGTAATAATCTCCTATTGCTATTGAGAAAGAAAATGGCCAATAGCAAAGAAGTAAAGTTGGAACTTGGGTTGCAAGCAGCAAGTTGTCATAAACGTTCAGTTAGTGAAAGGTGCCTAGATACTAAATCCCATAAGAGGCTCTTAACAAGAATGATAGCCCGTAACAGCATATTCTCACCAACTCTGTGGTGCTCTTGCTGTCTTGCAAAGATGATTCCTTCTCATAACTAGTGACAGAAAACATTTGCTTGGCTACTTTTATTACATTAATGAAGGAAATCCTGGTAAATTAAATGTGCTCATCGAAGTAATACCAAGTAGAGCTATAACACCCAAATGGAGTTCAAAGTCATACCTGGCAACTTTCCTGGTTTACGTAGTGGAACAAATTTTGCACCAATGGCCAATGCAATTGGAGGGCCAAACATAAATCCTCTAGCTTCAACGCCTGCAATATGTTGACATTATGAGTATACAATATGCAGAAGGAACTAGCTTAGAGGAAGTATAACAACATTTAGCACCTTTAAATCTGGAAATATTACATGAAATGCTAATGCATCAAGTCCAGGTTAGTTAGTTAATTCATTTCTTTTAAACAACTTCCCAGCTAAAAGTATTATAAACATCGCTTTAAAATACAGTTCTCTGCTAGATTACTTGGTCTTCCCTAAAATGCCAAATCATGTTAGAGCTCTTTCCTTAATATGGAATTTTTTAGCCTAAGCTGCTTCTTATCTCCAGCCGATTACCTCGATTTCCCTGATATTTTGGAAACATCTAAAAAGTGGTTCAAATTTCCCAGCACTTCCCACTTTTAAAGGTCAATCTGGACACACCACTGCGACATCTGGTATGTGCCTAAGGCAATTCAGTTCTGCATATACTGAAAATAAAAAATAAATACGGCATGCATCTGTAATCAACTTCTTTGCCTGAACAAAAATGAGACTATAATGGTATAATGATACATTTTCGCTCTACTCGTCAAGTAGAATCAAAACTTCTCTAAGATCAAAATATGATTACTGGTACGAAGTTTCTTACCTTCCAAAAGTAGTCAGCAAGATTATTAGTATTATCATTGATCATTGATAATGGTAACTTTGTACCAGTGTTATAAGTGTTATTACTGCTTGATGCCATCTTTCCCCCACCCAAAGAAAAGAAGCTCCATCTACCAATCGAATGCTAAATCCACATTTCATTTTGTACATCAATGCCTAGTTTGTCAATAAAATGTAGAACGCACCTAGTGGCTTTTGACAGCGACAAATGAGGCGTGAATAAGCCCGGAACTTAGTGTCATTTACTACAGAAAATTTGAATAGAAACTCAAGCTTCGTTTACATTAACGAGTTAATCCCATGATACGCATATCCCATTTCCCAATCTTTCTTTCTCCTGTGAATATAATACACATACGTGGTGTGTGAGTGTGAGGCGTAGAGAGTTTACCAGCAACAGCAGAGATGTTCATGTGTCTGTAACGATCGACAAAGATGTCAACAGTGTACTTGAACGCCTTGTGATCCAGCAACAGAGTCGTTATGTCTTGAAACATTATTCCTACCACAAAAATCAAACACCCACATTCACAGAGCATACAATCTACTCGATGAAGTCCCCACAGAAAATTCTGTAACTAAAAAGCATCACAAAATTCACAGCAGAAGAACAACAGACACCTGGTTTTGGAAAGTGAGGAACAACTCGTATAGCCTCTGATATGGCCTTTAATTTTAATCTCCCGTAAACATGTCCATTTCCTTTTCAATTTTTTTCTTATCTACTTCCGAATTAGTTTTAATAATCTTTAATGCCACTAAAAATCATAAAAAAATTATATGTTCCTTTTCTTATAACTTTGTTCACTAAATGAATTTTTGCCCAGTTATAAATAACACCATCTTGAACTATTACAAATTAACTTTTGAAATAAGGTTGCAATATACTCGTAGTTTATTTTATTTATTTTCTTAGAAAACAGGAGATTTTATTTAACTAGGCAACAGTTTGAGTCACAAGCTCAACAGAAACCAACATGATACCCCAAATAATTTTTCCCCGCGAGACCCGGGGATATAAGTTTGCGGGACCCGTGGGGGGAGGGGGGTAGAGATTTGCCTTTGGGTTTTGGGTAATCAGCTCTGGGCAGGGGTTTTGTTTGGTAAGGGGGGGGGGGGGTAGGGGTAGGGGTCTCTTCTAGGATTCGAGCATCCTAAGTCTACTTTGGGTAAGTTTGGTTAGATGTGGATGAGTAACGCCTCCGCCCTTTATTGTGGCATTTTGGTTCGGATTTATTACGAGTTAGTCGAAGGATGGACATTGCCTGTTGTAGATCCTGGAGGTTGACGAACTTAAACAGTTTGCTTTCCTTTGTATCGTGCGGTTACCGATTGTCTGCGTTATTGCTACCACTTATAGTGTGTTTTTATTTATGTTCAGTTTTCACCTGTAAATTTGCATGTTACTTTAAGTTTTGTTAAAGTGGTGTATGCTCTGCTTTAATTCAATTGTAATGTGTATAAATTTATTAGGTACTTTGTTAGTGTCGGCCTTTATGGTCATGTATACTGAGTCACGGAAATGTTTTGACCGATAATCTGCGAGCTCTACAACCGAGCGATTGTGTATCTTTAAATTATCAATGCAATTTCTTATTATCAAAAAAAAAACAGTTTGAGTCACACAACTTGGTGTGACTCTCCCACTAATATCAAAATATAAGAGATGTAACAAAAAGATCAGTGCGGAATCCCATAACTAGTAGTCCGAACGCTGATCCCTCGCCTGCTTAGCCATAAAGTCTGCGCAAAAGTTCGTTTCCCAGAAGACATGGGAAACTATGACATGACAAGGTCGCTTAAGTAGTGCCCTGCAATCCATAACCAAAGTTTCAATTATTGGGGCAGGGGTGGTACCATGTTGAAGTAAGTCTACCACACATTTATCATCTCTGTCTCGGAGGAAATTTCGACAGTTTTGATTCCAAGCTAGCATGAGACCATCGCGAACCGCCCACCATTCAGTCGTATGGCTTTAAGTGTTCCTTAGTCTGCGCGCGCATCCATGTATCCAATTTCCTTTATGGTCTCTAATAATGGCAGTAGCTCCGCCAAGTTTCCGATCGACTTTAGCACTTTCATCGGTGTTGATTTTAACCCAATTGTGTGCTGGAGATTTCCATCTCACGCTGATTGTCTCTCTAGGGTGGGTATGACTATTCAGCGTGACAAAGAAGGTGTGGTCTCTAGCCTGGGCGATGTCAATTTGGGTGATCGCGTGACTATTCGGAAAAGCTTCATGGGCAATCACTAATTTATTGCGATAATGCCAATATACTCGTAGTTTATGCACATTCATGATATACCTTTATCCGGTGTCTGTATTGTGCATTTACTTTGTTGGGTGGCCTAGCACACATTTGATGGTAACCAAACATAGGAGTGGGCCCACATGAATGTCACCATATCCACTCTGTTAAAGGAGATATATAGCGCGCATAAATTTTACGAAAATGACTTGCTGGAGTCTCGAGAATACTGTTTTTATTAAATGTAAAAGTACGAATAGTTTGTTTGGCTACAACTATTTTTTTTATAGCGTATTTATGAATTTTAGAGGCATTTTGATATATTGTAAACAAAAGTATTTAGTGGCGTGCTTTTTTGCCCAAATGCGGTTTTTTTTATTTTGATCATAATTATATTCGATTAAAAGCAGAATCATCTCCAAACTGTAAAGCTATTTAGGCTTGATATTTTTTTCTCAATTTTTTTTATTTGACATTACATACAATGTTGAGAATCATTTTTAAAAATAAGATTTGGAGGCCAAAATCTAGCTAGTTTGAAACGACACAATTTTTACTAACAACTAAACAACAAAGATGTGAACAAAGAAATCAGGGAATGTATGTCATTGCATCCTTGCATGATTGTTCATAGCGTGTGCTAAAGGTCATTGTTTTAAATTTTCATGCTCTTGAACTAAGTTTGCGAACAATTCGTTAACTTAAAAACCGATAGGAATGAAGCTATGGAGCATATATAACTTAGACTTCATTTTAAATTATAAACTTGGCTCATGTCTAACTAATGGCGAAGTTGAATAAAGTTTCTATTCAAACTCAACTTGTTTGTTATCTCGCTAGACGTCTCTATTCACGCTCAGTGTAACGTAGTTCAATGACATGTCTTTGTTCAATCAAGCACTTGCGAGTCTTATAGAAATAAAACTCATGTCAAATAGTTTTCTTTTTGTTTCCTTTGTTTTTCTAGATGGTTGGATGTAAAAAAAATTCGGTTTACGACATAGTTGGAGAATGGACCATTTGGTCCCACGATCGAGACCTTGTCAACTGCGAAAGAAAACAACCATTTTGTCATTTGGTGTCCACAGCAAATCAAAATGAATGCTACCCAGCACTTGACGTGTCAAGATTTGAGGGGCTGGGAGTTAAGGAACCGTTTGGCAGATTTAGCATGACCATTAATGGTTTGGCTTCTTGACACGATTGGAAGTTTCCTACAAATTTTCTCGGTCGTGTCTAAGAATGACGCTCCATTCTTTCTCGGTCACGTTCGTTTTACTTTTGGCACCAAAGATATAAAAAGTGTTGCTAAAAGAAACAAAAGGGTGTTGTCTTTAGTGATACTTGGGATTGTCATTTTGATATTAATTTATTTATTACGAGTAGCCTTTGTCGATCTTCACTGATTATTAGATTCTCAAAAGGTTATTTTGTTCAATACTCCTGACTTTGTTCCACCCTCGTTTGTCTAAAATGAAAGAAGTCGAAACATTTAATGTAAAATGTGCGTTTTGTAATATTACTCTCTTACAAAAAAAAAAAAAAGGATTGTCAAAGGGTCACCATTAGTCACAACATCTTAAACACAAGAGTTATGTTGTAAACCTTGTCAAAAGGGTGGAGGCGAGCACATGTTCGCCGTTTTCCTATGTTGTCCGCTAGGCTTTATAAGTATTCAAGATGCCACTCAAAATAATACTCAATTATTACTCGTGAGATTCGAGTCCAGCTACCCACCTGACACACCCTTGATGGCACAAAAGAAAATGTGTGTGGCACTCGTCTTACCACTTACAAGAAGAGTCCGCCAACTAATCTCAACAATTTATAGGCAACATCGTATCAGCATTGCATAAAAGAATAAATTTCAGCAGAAGGGTAAATCAGACCCAAATGTTTTCATTACTTCAATAGTAACAGTACAACTTACAAAAGACTTTTTTTGCGTTTACAATATGCAATCTAGCTAGACAGACATACTAAAAAAAGTAAAGAGACTCTCGGGTAGGAGTGTCTGGCAAAAGATTAAATTGAGGTAAAATAATTTGTTTATAACTGTTTTTATTTTTTAACATTGAAAGTAAAGGCTGTACTTTTAGGAAAGGGCCCATAAACGCAAGGTACAGGGGGTTACTGTTTAAGAGCACGCCTGGTGTACTGTCAAGCATGATCACCTGATTATTAAGAGATGGATGGATGGACGGAATAGGACCCCGGCTCTGGGTTTTGTTTATGCCTCCTCATGGGTACCTTCTGTATCCTTGATCTTGACGGTCTTGATTGTTGATGTGCGTTTAGGGGTCGTGATCTCACCGTCCAATGGGCATTCTGAAGATCCACCCAAGATATCTGCCTTTTACGTGAAAGTCAATGCTCGTGTTACCATCATGATGTACCTTTGCTTCTTTATTATAAACCACTTGATCTCATCTTCTTTTTTTGCCCTTCATCATGTGGGTGGACCCACAATCATTTGCTCTTAGGCCGAGCCAACCTTTTTGCTTTCATAAAAGGCCTCTGAGAAGCAGAGTTTTTTTTTTTCTTCTACTTTTTTTTTTTTTTTACCAAAGACGGTAGTAGTTTAGGATGGTTTATAGATGACGCGAGAAGACTCAATTCCATAAGATATTACATGGTATACTTAATAATTTCGAATGGTTCGTCGGTTCACATTTTTTTAAAAGTATTTTTATTTATTTATTTATGTAAAGTCTGATTCGAGCCTCACGAAAAATGTTTTAAAAAAAAGGATAACGAGAATTATCTTCCACTTCCACATGAACAGATACGACGTTCTTATGTGTAACAATATTGGATCATAAATACAAACAACCGATCACATCGCAACAATTGCACAGAATGAGATGGCGAGGACTCTCTATTTAATCATCACAATCAATAAACCGAAAAGAGGAAAGGGGAGGAAAGATACTTAAGATCTACGTTTAACAAGAGAGGCGATCAAATGGATAGTTTCAGAAGTGGGCCTACGGACCAATAATGAATGGGTTGGTACATCAGATTTTAGTTACCAGGTTTGCACATGCACATGTACAAACGTATGATCCATGTGCCCCTAAAAGTGTGCTTCAGCTCAGACATCAATGGCGTGTGGGATGCCCCCTCCTTTTTCCTCATCCAAATGAGTGGCAACTAGACACAAAATATATGGAATTAAACGCTCCAAAACGACGTTACATTGCTTTTTTCTCGTTCATTGGAGACGACTTGAATCTCGTTAGACAATGAGTAGTAGCATTTTCTTAGGTCACGCTGACCCTCACCCGCCATCTCCCGCTAGTTGTTGGCGTATGCAGGAACTAATCAAAGATCTTTTAATATGATGTCGCATCAGTTTACAGCCGAACTAAGTCGACGCCCACGCTTTTTTTGGATAACAAGCACATTTTAAAGCTTTTTGTTTCTATCAGAGTGGCAGCTTGCTACCAGATCATGTGAAGAGCCCATGGACCAATGGCCAGCGACATTGTCATGTTCACGCATGCTCTTTAAGATTTGGATGTGATGCAGAAGAAGCCAAGAGGTTAGGCTTTTAGGACTTGGGGGCCATTTTGGTGGGCTGGTTAGATGACAATGGTAAGAATATCCCAATAATGAAGGTCTCTCTTGGTCACGCGCAGGTCACATCATCGAATCTCGTGGGATATTAGGGACGGGGAGGCTTAACCTGCATAGGCCCCCGTGGCCTTCGATGTTAAGTGTAAACATCCGCTTATATTGCTCTTGCCTAATTAACAATGTAAGTTCAATTCATTGAAGACAGTCCTAAACACTCATAGAAGCGTCAAAGAGGATAAGATTTGTGAAACGGAGAAGTAACTCAGTTGAGATTAAGGTAAGAGATAAGTATGTTAACAATGGCCACAGTTAATGAACATGCCTTGGAAACAGATGGTACAACGCCAAGTAGAACGATCAATTTTCAACACGACGAAACCAAATAAATCTCAAAAACATTTTAGCAAACCAGTCACGTGCTTTTTCCTCCGATCATAACCATGTAACTCCTTATTCCAAGTAATTTAAAGTTATTTATTATCATAGACTTCCTCTTTAAGGACCTTCAATTTCCAAGATACAAGCTATTGCAGAAACATAAACACAAACGGTTGGCCAGCATGCAAAGAACTTGCTAATTGCTAATTCTGGAGTATATAATAGTTTTATTCATCCATATTTACACAAAAGTACCATGTTCATACATTTGATCTTATCATCTGGGATTGGAAATGTCCAATATGCCAGACCTAGTAATGGTCCTCAAAACTGTGCTGCATAGCTTTTGTTGTTCACTTGTCTATGGTTTTTTCTACTTCCCCCTAATCACATTTCGTGTAACTTCTCCAATGTCATGTCCCAATTGCATCAACTAGACACTAGGGGGCCGTAACAGGCACTGAAACTGGACCTTTTCGCAATTTGTGCTGTGTGGCGAACTGGTGAATGAGGTCTTGGATTCTTGCAAATGCAACTAGGAATTCTGCAGCATCGGTTTGATTTAGTACCTTCTTCACCACCAACTGCAATGCCTTGAACCTGTTACATAAAAATACGCATGCCTTCTTTAGACCAACTGCCACAGGTCTGAATAGTTATTACAGTTGCTTCTGCAGGTATAATCGTAAGGAGAGTCGAATCGGACCTGAGCTTTTGGGCCTTAGTGATGACTCGATGGATCTTCTTGAACTCAGACTGGACAAAAGCCAACGCAGGCCCGTCCAATCGGTTTTTGATTGGAGCAAAAGGGAGGTGGAGAATGCAAGTGGCTTGGATCTCAGTCATTTCCTCATCAATCACGGCCTCCTCGATTCGTATGTCGTGGATCAGCTGATTTAGAATACGCTCGATGCCAGCAGTGTCTGATAAGGACGATGACAACGAGGATGAGGAGCGGGCTAGCGAGCGGAGGAGGTCCAAAACGGCAGAGGGCCGCCAGTCGCCCAACCAGGCCAGGGTAGCCAGTTCATGAGCTGGAGACCCCTTGGGCATGAGAATCTGGGATACATCCCTGAGCCTGGTTGGGACCATTGTCTTCTGATTGTAAAGGGCATTGAAACGGTTCAGCTGCTCCTCAATTAGCTCCTCAAGAGCCCACCTTGCTTTCAGCTGTTTCTCTAGCCTCGCTGCTCTCATCTTTTGTTCTTGCCTCCATAGTCCATAATTCTCCCAAGATTGATCTTCACCTGATTAAATATTAGCTATCAGCCTAAAGTATGGGCAGGTAGTACCATCACAATGCCATAACTGCTATTGATTTTTTTCGTAAATTTAAAGCACGCATGCAAGTATCAGGTGAGTCGAACACTAATGGTCAGTCAGAGTGAAGATATCCAGCATATCCATTGAAACTATTCCCCAAGATAAAAATTCTCCAAAGGGCAAATTGTTCACCACTCGTAAATGCCAGCCAAAGTGGTGAAGAGTCGCTCCTTCAAAGAGTGACGGCAGGTATAAATTCAAAACAAGTTTGATCTGGTTATCAGAACAAATAGACTATCTTATTACTCTGACACAAGAAGTTCCTATCTAGATGGTTATTGTAAAGGATCTTGGTACTCCAATCTCTTGAATCCTATTTTCTTGAAATTAATCCCTTCAATAACAACTTCTCAAGTGCTTCTACACCACTGAGTGGCAACAGCGATTTCGCTGTGACCGCCTACAGAAGTTCCTCACGCACCCGTGATGCAAATGAGATGGCGTTCAATCCCCACTGCCAGTGTTGGGAAAGAACTCTTGAACTCTAAGCCAACAGGAATAATAAACAGTTATTATTGAGTTATTATCTCAACCATCAAACTAGCTTCACTGCTCCTATATAAATACTAATTTGCAATAATCGTTTTGGTTAGTCTAGAAGTGGTATCTTCCTTAATTACAAAGAAGACGGATTTATAGAGAGCCAAATCAGAAGAGACTGGTCAACTCAATGATTGGAGGGTGAGACAAGTATAATGACTCAAACAACTAGAATCAGGTCTTTAATCGGGATACAAGAAACCATCCACTCAAATTTACCAAACTCAAGTTTTTACACAATAAAACGAAGATACAGTATCAAAGAGGCAAAGTTCCTTATGGGTTTTCAAGAAAAAAAGAAACCCTTGAAGGTTTTCAAGAAGATAAGCAACCAAGAAACGAACGGATGTTCATACAATGCCAACCACGGAAGTAGCCAAAGCACGATTTTACTACAATCTTCCTAGATGGAAATCAGTAATCATTTGATCATACAATAAAGAAACTTTCGTGGGTATTTTAGTTTTACCTCGTTTCGTTGGTTCACGTTTGTGGAGGGTGATACACTGGACTTGCTCTTCCACGTCATCGATTTCATCCCCGCCATCTTCTTCTTTATGCTTGTGTAACACTCCATTCTTTCCACACTCTTTCCATCTTGCATGATCAGTTCCTGCGCTGTGTTTCCTGAAAAGCGAGCGTTTGGTTGGTCAGAAAACGAAGAAAAAGAAAAGAAAATTAATACTACACGAAGGAGGAAATGTAATCCAACTTACATAAGAGGTAGAGATAACACCCTCTTCATATCCCTTTCACTGTTCTCTCTCAGTCTCTTCTCTCTCGCTTTCTTGTTCTTTCTCTCTGAAGCGAAGAAGCGGAATCGCAAAACGCAAAAAGTCCATGAAATGTTTTCTCTTTCTTTGCTCTAATTTAGTTTGTTATATATATAGAGCATGAGAATGTACGGGCCTTCAGTACTGACCGACCGAAGACTAGGGGCCCAATGTGTATAAGGCCTATACTTATTTAGGAATTTATTGAAGCAAGAAAAAGTATTTGAATTTTTCAAAAAACGTGACTGGATTTTTTTTCAAAACAAAAGCTGATTTGGATTTCTAAGCCACCATCGCCGTTCAAATCCTAAGCCGTCACCGCCTTGCACACCCTAAGCTGCTACCGTCTTTTCTCTCGTCAGCATTCATTTTCATTTGTCTTCAAGCTTGAGACGAACTTGATAAGTTGACTCTCAAAGTTTTCAGGCCGATCGTTTTAGGTCGGGTTTTATTTAGGGTCAGATTTACCAAATTAGTGCGTTGGAAGATTTTCTGAGCCCCGGTACTCTACCACTTACCCAGCCTATTGGCATGTTTGGAAGATTGATAGGTCATTCTCAAGAAAAATGTCGAAGCAGATATAGATAAATTTAGTTTGAACTTTACGACCAAAATTTAATGGGTACACGAGTAAAATTTATATCAGTCAAAATAACCTGGTAATTGCTACAAAAATCAAACCTAATGAATCTTTTCGGTGCAAAAGGTCATTAACAACTTAACGGAACATTCAGTGCTTCTATTCATAGAGACGCAAAAGAGGCAAAGAATGTATGACCCACTCACACCCCCACCCACCCAAACCCCAATGTTCAGTAAGGTTGGGGAACCAGCTCTTCTTCTCACATATGATTTTGATGGACATAAAATCTTCCTTGCACTTAGGTCCATGTATTTCCAAGGATGAGCGCAAAGATACTTCCAACCACTCACAAACCTGGTGTGAAAAACATATTATCGTGTGAAATATAGGCAAAACAATATAAGAGAAAAAGAAAATTAAGAAAAAAGGTTACGAATATAGAGAATATACAGAGTACAACACATTGTTAAGGAGACAAACTCTGTGTATTACCGTTTTAAGAATGTCATGGATGGACACATGTGGTGGCAGATTGACATATGGGGAGGAGTTAAAGGGGTGCATGGCTTATGCAAGGTTCTGCCTATTACCTTCTATGGGTTGTTGATTATTCTGGCAAGTTTGACATATGTGGAGGAATTAAAGGGGTGCATGGCTTATGCAATGTTCTGGTATGCGTAAATGGGGGATCTTAACGTAAGATAAGCGCGAGAGAGGTGGCGCGGTGGAAGATTTTCTTGTCACATGTGTGCCTTTCCATGCTGCATGGATTGAGTAGAGGCAACAAAGACACACAGACATCTACACACGCACGCATACACACACACCCATCCACACCTCCCTTCCCCATAGACACACAACACGCAAACATGGCCTCTCCCTTCCCCCTCCCAACATCCCCCAAAATGCCCACCTAACGCCTTGAAAAGCTTCCACCGCAGCTTCAAGAACTACTGGTTCGTCACAGATGGATTGTACCCATTGTTTATGTGTAACCCTTTCAGCTTTTCCTCATATGAACAAAATCAAGGATATGGATGAAGTGAGGACAGCTTGCCTGGATATGCCGCTATGGAACAGAAGTTAAAGCAATTAGAGTAGAGCCAGTTTTTGAAAAGGAATATAAAAAGATGCAGTTTCGGAGGTCATGGGGTTAAACTTAGGAGGGTAGAACGGTTTTTGCTAATTCCTTTGGCCAATAGATTTTTTGCACACACATCGCATGTGTCACGGTGACTCGTATATATAGTATAGATTTGCCTCACACACGCATCCCTGTGCACGACAGCTCGTGTGAATAAGCCTAGGGTTTCACGTTTGTATTTTCATTTTCGTCCCTATAGACAGCCTATGTGGGAGCCTCTATTCTCTCTCCATTCATCTCTCTTACTTTTGCTGCGTCGTCACTGCAGGTACTTGAATCATCTGGTGGCCGCGTGCTGCTCTAATTTGCTCAGGTAGTGTTGCTGCTAAAAAATATGCTCCGCGTACTTTGCGGAACCCGAGCCTGGACCGATGACCTGTAAGATAGAAAACGAGTGATCGCTGGGTGGGGTTCCCGGCGGAGAACTCTCCGATGCTTAAGTCAGAGCGCAGCTACAAGATAATAACTTTGAAAAAGCATGAAAGACACAATGTGTATCTGTGTGTGTCGTTGTCCCATACCTGGGGGTAGATCCCTTTATATAGTGGTAGGAAGAAGAGCCCTAGTAGGACTAGGCTGTGGACTAATCCAATCAGGATCGCATTAAGATCCTCAAGGATCACGTCACGATCTTTAATGACTCTTTTAGAATCCTGATAAGATAATCATCAATCTCCCAGTTTGACTGGGATTCGCCGGGTGTCCCCCAATTATTGGGAGTTATATTTGAGTTATATCATGTAGTTACTTCTTGTTCTTCACATGCTTACCAATTTTGTTGCTCGTCAATTCAGGCCGTAGTTGAGCCGCCAGTTATTTCCTACCAACTAATACTAATTAATAGATAAGAGAGATAATTTATGTAGTAGTAATTTGTCAAGAAATTGACGTCGATTGAGGTGTAATTTTGTCCAAGTCTAACCCTAGCCCCAGGGGGTGGGGTTGTGGAGAAGTGAATAGTTGAGGGCACCTGGATGCGCTTATTCGAGCGACATGGCATTTCCCTTTGTAGTGTCAAAAGTGACTCTTCTGGCAGCTCGAATTTCATGCATCTGAAAGCAGGGGGTGGGGGGGTATTGCAGACACTTAATTCATGAGACACTTATGTTCCTAGGCAACATAGCCATGTTCAGACAGCCTCTAACTCGCTATGATTTACTTGAGAAAACTCTATTTTGAAGCTGGTCTTTTTGACTTCTCTCGGCAATTTTGGAAATTTATTCAGCAATCCTGTGGTTTCATCCTTTGCTGGTAAATGAGGTCTTGATAAATGGCTTTTTTCAGTGCAGGGGCAGTTGATAAATGCAAGAATTTTCTTTCTTGGGTTGGAATTCAGAGTCTACATGACGACATTTATAGATTCCGTATGCATTCAACTTATTCTTTGTTTTTAACTCTTTTCTATTATCCACGCCAATCATATTTCTTAACTGGATCTGTTGGTTCAAATAAATGGTCACCAGTGCTTTTAAGAAAGTTGTAGTTTCCTTAGCGGTTTACTCAGAACCTTGAAACATGCTCATTTTTCATTTGAAATCACTTCAAGTCGTTTCTTGCTGTCTCTCGCGTAATTTTTCATGTATAGTGGAATTGATATATGCCTTTCTTGTTTAGGTAAAATTTTCCTTTTTTCTAAATAGCACAAACCAAGTACAAGCAAGTCGAGTAAAAGCCCTACACTTCCATATTTACATTTCTGAGATGACAATCCAAAAGCATGAATATGAAAGTGTCTGAGATAAAGGAAATACCGCTGAGTTAACTGATGGTGGGGGAAAAAGGAAGTCATAGTCAGTGAGCTTTTGATATAACTGAAGAACACACTTTGTTGGGACCGCACACTGAACTTGAGGAAGAGAATCCAGTTGAGGAGTTACTCGAGCTTGCTGGTCTAATACATTCGGATTTGGACTTGGATCAATGTCAAGTGTTTCGCTGTCTACATGTGGAAGAGGGCTTTAACGCATCCACTTAACTGTTGATGGGTTTATCTTGTCAATTGAAAATTTGTGGCTCACTCCCACAAGTGGGTACATCGGAGTTTTTCCCCGTTGCCGCTGGTTTTGTTTCTCTGCTTCATCCTGTGGTTGCAGCAAATGGCATGGCCCGGATGTCTCCACCACTCTGTGCAAGCAGCGTCGTGGCTTTAAGTGATGGTATTCAGGTTGGAGCAACTGCTCGTTGCTTTTCTTCTTAGGCTGCAATGGCATAGGTCCGACCCAAAGGGGGCAGTGGGTCTACACTCAATATTTGTAACCGTACAGCACTGAAAATATCGTCGAGGCCCATAAGAAAATCATATACCTTTTCTCTTCTCGCATTGACTCCATCTTTTTTGCGCACCACATGTGCATCTGCATGTACAAACAGGAATAGGATTGGAAGCCTGCAATTCATTCTAGACAGATTTTAGTTTACCACTATAGGAGGATATTGTCTTTTTCTCCTGTTGCAATAAGGCGATTGCACGCTTGAATTCATAGACTCGTGGAGTGACTACTTGAGTGAAGCTCTCTTGTTAGTCTGACCAAAATTCACTTGAGTTGTCGGCATGGGCTGCGCTATTCTAAATCTCTTTAGCAAGCACATTTGTTAACCAAGATAGAACAATGGCATTGCACTGAACCCATGGCTGAAAATTCAAGGAATTGACGTCCAGTTTGCCTATGTTCCATCCATTTATTTTTGGATCGGAGTGCATTCAAAAACTACTCCTCCAAGTGAAATAGTTCTCATAATTTTCATTGAGAGGCTATGTTACAAAAATCAAGCCCAGATGGAATGATGCAGGCAAATAATATGGTGAATTGATATCGATTACGGTACCTAATGGTGTACTCGTAATTGACATCAAGCCTCCATGATTGCTATTTGTTGTAGCCTCCATCATGACTTATAAGAAAGAGAGGAAAAAAATCAGATTTTTGTAACCTGCTCTGATATCACGAAGAATTGAATTCTTCTTTGGACCGATTTCATTGAATCATAAAATACATCTTATATGCTAGTATTGAATCCTTATAAAGAATGGAATCCATAATTAGTGTCTAGTCAACTATCTAAAATTAGTGCCTAGTTAACTATTCTATATTTTGTAATAAGGAAATGATCAATCATGATTAGTGCAAAATCAACTAGTGTACAATAAGGAAAGAATCAATCAGGATCAGTGTCTAGTCAACTATGTGCAATAAGGAAATGATTAATGAAAATAACTTTCAACAATTTCGATCCAATATATCACTTTTCTTAACAATTTGCTACTGCAAAATTACGTGGATGGACTAATAATAGGTAAAGGATTATCTAATATTCAATCGTCAATACTAACAGCATAATTATACCAACATCCCTTCCTCCCATGAATTCCCCCACCAACGAACACACACCACTGCCATAGACCAACCACCAACCAGTGTCATGGATTTATCATCCAGACGACCACTGAAATTCAAGATCAAGAAGAAGACAGCTGCTCAGGGATTGGGAGGGAACAACTCAGCTGGAAGACAAGCTGAGCAGGTGAAATGCACTCAAGAAAGTCTACAGGAAATGGGCGCGCGTGACCTGCTGGGCTGAAGTAACTGCACAGGCGCGTGAGGAGCGTGAGAATGCTAATTACCAGGAGGATCTTGCTGAGCTGGAAGGATTAAGACAGAGAATTAATGAAGGCAATCTTTGCTTAGAACATTAATAGCAGATTAGTTATAGCCGTTACAATTAGTTTTACAATTCCAGGAATTCCTTTTTGTATTTTCATTTTTCCAATTTCAGTTCTCTGAGTGGGAGGTTGTTAGCATCTTTTGGTTGTAACCTCCTTACAGGGAGATGATCACGCAAGAAGGAATCAATGAAAAATCTATGCAAAGTTTTCCTCTGCAATTCTCTCTCTGACTTCTTCTTCTCTAAACTTTCTGAATACTCTTCCACCTTCTCAATTGAATTTGTCGAAGCCTGCGAGTATCTAAGCATAAGACCAGTCAGAGTCTTACAACCACGTTGACTTCCACAATATTTACCCTCACACACTTGACCAAACCAATTTCCTTATACACTAACATTTGTTCTCTGTAGCCGGTAAAAATACAATAGCTGTCCTCGGCATGCTCAATGACCTTGTAAAAGAGTAATTGTTTTTGCCTCATTTGACCTTTTTTTATCATATTAGTTGTCATAACTTGATGTCATGGAAAACAGCTAATGATCTCCTCTATTATGTATGGTACGCGGTTCAAAATGATGTACTAAAACCCCCCACACTTAACAAAAGTGCGCGCCTTAAATGGACCCGATATGGACTCTGTTAGTCACAGTGTGTATGTTTCCCGCGCAATTATCTTAGATGGATTCCATTTAAGTAGCACAATTTTATTAACGGTGGTAGATTTTAGTACGTCAATTTTAAAGAGAAGGTGTAAAATTGCACATCCTATATAGTAGAGGGGTTCATAAGCTATTTTCCCTTCAATGTTACCAAGTGATCAGGACCACTGCCCTGGAATCAGGTGCACCTCGGCCTACCCTTTTGGGCAAGATCAGTTTAACCAAAGTAATCAGGTGGCTACTACATTGGTTGGCCAAGCCTATTCTTAAAAGTTCGATTCTCCTCTAAGGGTTTATGTAGAATGCAATTACCTAGTGGTCCATTTGGAAGGGTAGAAATGACCTCATTTTCGAGTAGATGCCTTCAATTTTTTACCTTCTACCATCCTTTACTGTAAAAATGATCTCGATGTTTTCTTCAAATTTATGGTAAGCTTAGAGATAGGTACTCAGCTCTCTAAAGTTTATGATGATTCATATTAGCTACGTTGTCAGCATGTGTTGCTATGTGGATACGATCTTTGGAGAAGATAATCATCGGTTTGAGTTACCTGCGATTGCATACTCTAAGGATCACGTGTAACTTGGTTCATTAGTGCGATCTCTATTAACTTATTTGACTTTAGCCTCATAATGAGACTACATGAATTTCTACCTTACTCACCAGCAATTTATATCTTAAATGACATGTAAATGAATATATACCATAGCCTATAGCCGCGCTTCTTTTGGTCCAATCCTGTGCTTCGATTATGGCTAGGTTTTTTGTTGACTTTTTTCGGGTCGGAGTCAATTTTAGCTTTGGCGTGACTGGTTTTGCTCCTACAGTAGACTGTTATTGTCACGACTCGAACCCATGGGTAGGTCCGTGACTAGCCGCATACCCAATGGACTCTAACCAAGGGTTCCACCAGGCCTTACTATAACCTGTATACAAGAATCTATAACCAAGTAATTTAAATCTATCTCCTTAATAATATTTCTAAAATCACGCTTATAATTAATTTTCAATGAATCTCCAATGACATTCTTTATTTAACAACTAACATAGATCATTTTAAATCCGGTGGAGAGCTAAGCTCCAAAAATCTCAAATTACAAAGTTAAAGTATACTTAGAAATATAAGGGTCACAAAAATTCAATGAGTAATGACTTCTCTACAGTAAATCGAAGTGGCCGATCAAAACAGCACATCTCTATGTAGACCAATTTTGTTCGATAGTTATTTTGGAGTATAAACACTACGAATCTCAGAAAACTCAAAACAACAAAGTTGAAGAGGACTTACTGAGGTTTCCAAGAATATAAATTTCACAAAAATCCCATGAGTAATATTTTTCTATGATAAATCGAAGTGGCTGCTAGAAACCAAAAATTCTGGACTTCTACAGTGAATTGACTTTAAGGTCGTTTTCCAATGTGCAAACATGGGATTCTGAGAAAACCCAAAACAACAAACTTGAAGATGACACAATGAGATTTTCAGAAAGTGTAAAATCATTTCAATTGGATTTGAAATCAAGGAGATATGATAAAAACCATAACCAACTCTTATGCTGCTGTATAGCAACCTTCTTCTCAAATACACCATAAAAGCTACCAATTTCATAACAAAAACATATATAACATCCAAATTCATGGCTAAACAAAAAAAAGAGTTTACGTTTTGATTACCTCGAATTTATCCTTACCCTAGCTTGGTTTTCCCCTCCCTTTTCTCTCATTTTTCACGTGAAACAAGTGCCCTCTTAAGACTTCCTTTATAAACGGTTGCCCTAGGTTGGAATAATTATAAAGACCTCCCACACTTAGCTAGTGTTCTCATCTCACCCACATTCCTTTTAAAAGGCCACAATAGTCTTAGATTGAAGTCAAAAATAAAAATGTCATCGACCAATGAAACGTTCAGGGCATTTCAATCTTTGCACCTCATTAACTTGCAAGCTTAAAAGCATTATTAATGGTCGCTAAGGTCACAATCAATATCGTTGGTGATAATCGTCGCTAAAGACCCCAATTAATATATATCACCACAACTGCTTCTAAAGGAATAACTAAGATTCTAAGATTCACCGTAAACTGTATTCTAGGTACGGGGCATTACAGTTATAAGGCTCCGTTTGGTAACACTTATTTTTCTAGTTTTTTTCTCCAGTTTTGTAAATTGGAGAAAATAAACACGTTTGACACACAATTTTCGTTTTTTTTCCCTTTAGTTTTGAAAACCAGTTTTTAAAACAGTACTGTTTTTGAAAACTCTAAAAATGAGTTTTCGTTCTGTTTAAAAAAAAACAAAAATCAAAACCAATTAATTTTTTTTTTTACAAAAATAAATGGGTGTTTGATTACCCAGTTTTTATTTTGAGTTTTTTCTTTGGTGGTAGTTTGCGGTGGTGGTGGTGGGGCGTGGCGATGGGCAACAGTGGTGGTGGCCAGTCGCCGACGGCCGGCAATGGGCGGTGGCTGCCGGCGGTGGGAGGATGGTGGTGGTAGTCTCAAAATAATAACCATAACCTCAGTTTAAATTGTTGTACAAAATACAGTGGCTAAAATCTATATGAGCAGCCGTGCACACGCGATGCGTGTGCGACTTTGTCCACAAGCATTGAATGATTCAATGGTCACTTTGACACAAATCTAAGTACAGTGGTCAAAGTGGTCAAAGTAGAATTTGCCTAATAGTTCGATAGTCAACCGCGTAATTAACTCAAAAGGTTTCGCTCTCGGTCTGCCTTCCGTTTTTAAACTCGCCGTGAGCTCTCGAAGCATTGCAAACGCATCAGCCGGTAAGTTTCTTGGGCTTCATCTTCTACTTGCTTATTGATCCAACCGAGGTGGGGCCTTTTCTTTGCTATCTACTGTTCTGATTTCTATGCGCTAAAACTACGGTCAGTTTGTGTTATTCTGGTTGACGGAGAATTTGTATTAGTGTTATAATCTAATCATGTAGAGCAATTCGTGTCTCAGTTGCTAAATAATTTAAGGGGTTCTTCGATTATGGCGTTGAACAACAACACTTTTTTCCACCCAATAAAGCTAGCAAAAAGTTCTATCTTGGATGATGTTTCTTCAGTAATCCGACGTATATTATACACGTGAAATGCGACACAGAAGAAATTTATGTTTTTTACATGAAATTCAAGCTTTAGTACGATGATGGTTTGTGCTGCTCACAAGTTTGTTGGTCTCTGTAGGGCGGCGGTTCAGTGCTGTGGGATCTTTATGGTAGGACGAAAAATGTGCGAGGTAATGCATTTTTATCTTTTTGGGTTTTAATTAGCCTATGTTTTCTTCTGCTACAATTTGTCTTCGGGAAACCATATGTTGGTAACCTTCACTAGTGTGCATCTCACACCTTGTTTGGGTGCTCTGCATTATCTGGATCCTGATACATGTCAAATTTTGACTCGTCTATTTGTTGGCCAATTGCAACCCTATAATTTTGGTGTGGAACAATTGTGACGATGGTAGGTTAAGAGCTCTACAGCTTCAAAATACGAAGATCAAATCCGTGAAATAATCGCCCGTGATGACAAAAATGAGTTCGCTTCCGTCTTGAGCAATTCAACCCGAGTTAAGTCAGGCGACTTCGTAAAACTGGAGTTTGGTGGTTCTCAACTTTGCCCAGAGAAACTGTTTAGGTGGATTTTTTATTACCGAGCAGTTAACTGCTGCGCAGTTTTGGTTGAAGGAAACGAGTGCTGTACTGTGGAGTTTGACATCCAAAGGTACATTGGAGCTTTCCTGCTGCATGAAGCAGCTTATTCCTTATCTGCTCCCTTGGTTGAGCTATTCCTTTCCCGTGGAGCGGATGCTAATGTCAGATACAATGGTGGTAATCTATGTCACATAGGGCTACTTCCTCTCCATATAGCACTTGAAAGAGTAAGGTACATATGGCATCGCCTCATTGTTGTCTCTTTGACGTTTCCGGAAGAGAGCTTATGATACCTTCACTCCCCCAACATTTTTGGTTATTTTTTTTCTCTGATTTTTGTTGTAGTTCTGGTAAGGATGATCTAAGCCAGTGGACTCCTAAGCAATCCTTCTTCAAGTTAATCATTATGCTTTGCCTCCCCCAAATGGTTTGTTTCTTCTTGCAAATCTGTTTTGGATTTACTGTATAACCTTTTGTTTCAATTCTATCAGCTGCACTAAAGGGCAAAGGTATAAGTTCTGCTAAATTCAGTTTCTAACACCTATGGCAGAGAGAGGCACTGGAGACTAATAGGTTGCTTGTCCAGAACACAAAGGAGTTTGACGATGTCATTTGCTATTATGCTAAAGAGGGTAAACTGGTTCAGCTGACTACTCTACTGATGGTGGCTCGAGAAAAGGTTATGGGTCCCATGACATTTTATAGTGTGGAAGATTTTCCTTCTGAGAAAACCATGAACTTCCCAGAAAGCGTCAAGAATGAATTGGCAGCACTTATTGATCTGGAGTATAGCATAATGGGCAGAAAGGAAGAAAAGAAGTTGCTTCAGTTATGCAAGGAGAAGAAGATGACAATGATCTATATTTTGCAGTTACTTGGAATTTTTGAAAGGGCCGGTTGTGCTATTGAGGATTATCTTCGGTCGGCAGGAGCTGAAGTGAGTTCTGATGACTTTGTTGTTTCTCAATCTTCTATTGTTTTGTCTCACCAAATTTGGAACAGCTCTGATACCTTTCCTGTATCTTGTCTCTGCCTCTTGGGTATGGGTACTTCAAGCATTTTAAGGAACCACTGTAACATAGTTAGACACTTGCTGAGGTTTATAAGTGAATGGCACCAACGGCTAACGACAATCTGATTTTCCTTCTTGTAGATGTTATTCTTCCACGGGCATTTTCACAAGCTATTTCCATTTTGAAATTTGAAGTCTTTCTCCCAACAGATGTACCCTTACTTATGATAAGACCACAATATTTTGTTTTCTTACAGTTACTAAAGGAACAGGTTGCCAAAGACGTCGCAAGGCTGCTTAAACCAGAGGGCTTCACCTTGAGTTCCAAAGATACCAATCTAAGCAAAATCGCTGACAGGTTTATGGCTATTGCAGTCTGAACTAGTTATTTTCTACTTTGTTTTCTTCCTATCTTTTATCTCTTAGATACAGTTGTATGTGAGAGTGAGTTGAACTTTGATTACCCATAAAGAGGGAAAGAAGGAATACGACCACAATAAGTCAATATTTGTCTGAGTGTGCGTGTGTTTAAAAAAACTACTTTTTGGTGACACATGTTTGTTTTGTGCTCGAAAGTTCAACAGAGCTTGGCCTACTAGAACAGTCGGTCGATCCCCTCCAAGAGGAAAAAGAACAATCAGGTCATTTGAATGTCTTTTTTTTCCTTCAAACACTATTGACTATAGTGCTGCTCCGCTTTGTTCACACACAGAGACCTTAGGTGCATTTATATGTGTATCTTTTCCATTGCAGAAGAACCTGCTGCAGAATGTGGGTCCAAATGGCAGGATGCTCGCATGCCACCTTACTCTCAACGAGGCCATTATTTCAACTTTCATGTAAGGAGGTTATGAGTTTGAAGTATTGGGTATTCCCTCCACAGACACTCCCAGGAAAAGTCAAAAGTAAATATAGACCGATAATAGTAGAACTTTTGAGTTGGGTGGGAGTGGATTGCATTTTTATAATCTAATGACAGTTTTTCATATCCCAAGACCACAAATAAAGGCTTATAAACGTAGTACGTAGACTATGCCTAAGTTTAAGGTTTTAATATATCTTTTTAATTTTGGTTCTATTTGTTCCCATTTTTGTGACAAAAATACTGGACAACCTGCATGTTATTGTACTTTACCTTCTCTTGCATCTTGTGATTTCAACTTTGGAAAATGCTCAACGTGTTCATTTTTTTTTTTGTTTTTGGCAAGAAGGCTACACATGATTTGCACAAAGAGCTCAGGAATTTTATCTGGGCACGATTCCGACGTGAACCCTCGCTTCTATCCTCTCCAGTCGGATCATGTCGTGCATTTTGTACTTCGAAGGTGAGCTACTCTTCATGTAGGCGGCAAACGATTCAAGTTCAAATGGAGGAAAGAACCATTGGAGTAAAGCAACATGCACAGAGATTTCCAGCAAGCAAGCAGTTACCCTCCTTGATATTAGGATTCAAGAGAGGCGCAAGATGCCTATAATTATCTGAATCCATTTCGAGGGTATGATGTACCATTCACGTCCTCCATTCAGCAATTTCGCTTGCTCTATGTTGTGTTACTTGAGAGTTCACATGCTGCTGCTCTATGCTGAATTTGTACTTTCTGTAAAACCCAAGTGTCCCTAATTATTTGGAGTTGATAATGGTAGCTTTCCATGCTAATATCAAGTGAGGAGATAGTACCAGTTAAACATAGAGTGAAACAGGATTTGATATATCGAGGGTAGATTTTAGTGCGCAAAGAAATCTAGCCACGCGATAAGTTACCAACAGGAGGCCTACTTGGCGAGGGAAAGCATCACCTCGTTTGAGTTTGCCATGCCTGAAAACCAGGAGGGAATTGGCCAAACCATTAGACTAGTCAACTGAAATGTGAGGATTAATAAAGGTGTCTTTCTGTTTATTCCGACTGTCCCCAGTAGCCTGTTTATGAGCTTTTGTAGGAGAGAAAAGAGAGTAAAAGAAAGGAAAGTGGTTCCTTTCCTCTTTTTCCTCTGGTTTGTGAGTTTGTTTGAAGAGAGAAAAGGAGAAAAAGGGAAATAAAGTTTGGGCTTCTTTTTGTTTAAATCTTTCATCTCAAAATTGGGAAGAAACGAAAGAAAGGAAAATCTCATTTTCATAATACCCATATTACCCTTTAGAAAATAGTAATGATTTTTAGATCTTATGGTTTCTTACAAAAACTTACCATATCACTTACAAACGAATGATTGTTTTGGATGTTAGAGTTGACTCACTACCTATCGTTTTACGTTTGGTGTGACATAATTAGATTTGGATGTCCAAATTTTTGTAGTCAACTCATGACTGGTTTTTGTCTTTTTATCGTGGGATTAACGGGCAATGTAAGATTTATTACATTAATATGGTATGAGTTTAATATGATTTCCTTGATGACTAATTTATTTTTTCCGTCAGAATAATGTTCTTTAATTTTAGGATCATACTTACACGGACACTGCGTCGGACACTAACACCGACCCGGACACCGCAATTTCCAAAAAATCAAATTTTGGACACCGCTACATGCTAGATCTATACTTTTCCTGCATTTCTCTGTAAACAGCTAGATCAGATTGTTGCTCGATTTTGGTGAACGGCTGAGGCAACTCGTAAATCTATTTACCGGGTGGCTTGACCGTCCTTATGTCTGCCTAAAAGCTTAGGCGGGTTAGAGGGGTTAGAGACATTCACATGTTTAATCAGGCTTTGCTGGCCAAATAGGCCTGAAAAATCTGGTCTATGCCTCATAGTCTTCTAGCCAAAGTTCTAAAAGACTGTTATTTCCAGCACCACATTTTTCTTCCAGGTCATAATACTAGGAACGGATGATGGATTTGGGCAGCATTTTTTCTTTTTGGCTTTCTTTCTCTCTTCAAACTGAGGGGAGATAAAACACGTGTACGAAGATATATTCAATCGTAACAACACAGGGATTACGAATTGCTTTGACGGTACATTCTTTGAACTACTAATTGTCGAAAATGTTTTCGTATTGGGAGATACATTACTAACTTTGACAGTCTTTTCGGCGCATGAAACATCCAAACAAGTGCACATTTCTCCCCATTTCAAATCTCGAAAATGGAGTTAAGAGAAACAATACATACAGCAGCCATAGTGAAATAGATATCAGCTATAAATTATTTACGCATTAAGCGCCGGCTGATAGCAATTGTCTTGCTTAAGATAGGATTTGGCCAAGGGGCCAAACTTGCAGAAGAAGTTTTCTTTCCATAAGCATCCAAAGTTGGGCGAAAGTTGGAGCCAGAAGTAGCTTTGAAGCAAGCTGAGCTATGAAACAACTGCACCAGATAAGAAGATAAACGTGGTTTGTCACAGAGTGTGTGTTTGAGCATCTGGTAACTCGGGTGATGAATCTGTATCCTGGTCAATGTATTCTGGTAAAACCAAACAAGAAACTCGTTACTTGATAACAAGTTGAAGGATAAACATTGAAGGAAAGAAACTCATATGCCACACAGACACCTCTTAACCATTTGTACCCCCAAATGCAGATGCAATGAACTTGCAAATTCATCCTTGCAGGAATATACTAGCAAAATACTCTGCGAACAACCATAACACTGCAATTTGTAAGTCTAAAAAAGGTGTTTCCATGTGCATAGCGCATGGAAAGACTGCTCTAACATTGAATTTTCCATGGTCTAGCACATGAGGTAGGTAGGGTAATCACAAGGTTCCGGCTGGGGGAAATTTCAACTAATTCAACATGAGAATCTTCAGATACCTAACCAGAATTCATCCAACATGGCGCAGAAGATTAATACGACGCAACCATAGGAAGCGTGGCAACCAGATTAATACAAGTTATAGACAAGGTAATGCTTTTGTTTGCGCTCAAAAGTAAACTCTCAATCGAATTGTGTGTGTGTGTGAAGACTTCTAAAGTGTTCAGGAAATTGGAAATAGTGAAATGTGGAAAATGCACTCAGATATTGGAAATAGTGAAATGTGGAAAATGCACTCAGATATTAAAGCATCTAACTTCTAGGAAGGCTTTTAATAAAACTAATCTACTTTTATGAAAGCATTGTGACAAGAAAAGAAAAGGAAAATGATTTGATTGCTATTTATGATGATGATGACAATACAATGAGTCTTACTAGAACATACTGGTGATACAGTAAAATTGGGAGAATAATTACCAAATAGAAAATAACTTCTCCTAATGATTGAGTAACTACCCTCTAGAAAATAGGAACACATTTTACATAAGCTAGTTTCTTCACATGAAAAATAACTTCCAAATTTGCATCCATGGTCATTTCCTTTTTGCAAATAATAATTAGAAACCTTAAAGCAAGTGGCAACTTAATTATAGCCAAGCCTTGAACCTTTTAGTGACTATCGATATCGATGGCCTTATACATTCACTGAGGTGTTTTGCAGCCTTGCACTATCTATTCGAACCTCTTTATCAATTAAACACTCATCAATAGTAATATTATTTTGTAGAATCACATTGTCCCCCCGGCTCAAGCAAATGAAACATACAATTGAATTTGCGAAGAGTCATACCAATCGAAGTGAGACATTTTTCACTATCAATGACCTTGCATAAATATTTAATTCTAATCAAGCACTACAAGTTTGACATTGCAGTAATAAAGCTGAAGAAAATGTTGCAGAGACAATTTGAAGCACATAAAATGTAATGTGAAGAGTGTGTGCGCGAGTATTGGAGTTGTCCAATCTCTTGAATATAATTCTATGGCATGTATACAAGTCTAGGAAGTGTGAGATAACCACTGAAATATTAGACAACATGTTCCAACCCAAAATCAATTCAAAGCAAACGAATAAAAATGGCTTACTTGCGGCCAAAACCATATTCGCTTTAATTTTGATGAACTTCTTTTCGCTTTCAGCAATTCATGGAAGAATGAATCGGGAAAAAACCTATGAATGCACCAGCTACAAGAAAAGACCTCATGATAGTTAATATGGGGCCTCAGCACCCATCAATGCATGGTGTTCTTCGACTCATCGTTACTCTAGATGGTGAAGACGTTATCTTTATCCACGGGGCCTCGAAGGAAAGATCTTTCTTTAACTTTGATGAAAAATTTTCGAGGGGCTTGCGTCTGATTAGCTAGTTGGTGAATCCAATCGCATCTCTATCGTTATTGATGCATAGGCCAATTCAAATGAAAGGGAGAAAAATATTTGCATTTCCATCCTCCTATTTTTATTATTGGAACCGCCCGCCGTGTACAAAATAAATTTTGTAGCATACTGTACAACCATCTATTCAGCCTTCTTAAAACCATGCATATAGCCAATGTTGGCCGAAACTGAATGTCCACATGAGTTCATTATCATCTTTAAGCCAAGTACTAGAATCATCCAACTAAAAGAATTGCACAACATGATTAATATACTTATGTGCAATCCTTTCCTTTCGTTATTAAGCAGCCACTTAAGTGGCTTTATGCTTCTTAGAGAAATTTTTAATGTCTTTGCCTCGTAGCATTTTTTGTCCGATAGACCACTATGTACCGGAGTAATATAAATAATTGGCCATATGTCATTGTTTTTATCAAATGAACTTTCTCATGCATAACAGTGTATAAATCATGCTGATTTGCAAATCATATAACAAAAGTAAAGCACTGGGGTGACGCGCATATCCAAAGTGGGTGTTTTAATACCTAAGGCATCCAAAAGTTTTCTAAACACAAATGTACATTGATATCCATAAAAATTGTAGTGATCTCCTATCACAAATGGCTTTTTAAATATTTACCGGCCATGCCATCGTTTCGCTTTGGTCATTTTTTCATATGATGATGAAATACGTTGTTAGTTTAGAATTTCTAGTGATTTGGCATTATCTTTATCTTCTTTAACAAAAATCAATTGCTTTATTGGCCATTATTGGCCAACAACACCATTTATATTCCCCTTTGGCGTAGAAACCATTTTATGATCTTGTAACACCATTTCTATTTTCTTATGATGTAGAAACCATTTCATTGTCAAAAATATCATGCTTTCCACTTTTTTGACAAAGGATACATCATTCATTTTTTTGTCATTTTTGTCACGCCAACGAGTTTACACAAATTACTTGCACTCTCTTTTTTGCATTTCAGCCAGTAGAAGCAGTAACTTCTAACGACTCCCCGACATACACAAAGTTCACACAAATCTTTATCAATTGCAATCTGCAATTCTACCAAGATTTGAGTGAATATTTACACGCGCTCAAAAGCAAGCTCTCAAACGAATTGCAGGCTAATGCTACAATTGATTTACAGTACGGATTCTTTTTTAACTCTCCCAGAGGACTTCTTCTGAAGTGTTTTAAAAATTGAAAATGGTAAAATGTAGAATGTAGAATGTATAAAGTGTGCACCGCCGCACCCAAATATGAAAGCATCTAATTTCTAAGAAGGCTTTAAAAAAACCTAATGTACTTCTATGAAGCCATTCTGACAAGAAAAAGGAGTTGATTGATATTGATGATGATGACACAATGAGTCTTGCAACACATACTTATGGTACAACAAAATGTAAAAGGTAACTAACAATTAAAAAACAACTATCAAATAGAAAATAACTTTTAGAAAAAGGGTAAATACTAAATACCCTCCAGAAATGGGAACACATTTTCATAAGCTAGTTTCTTTACTTAAGAAAATAAGATCCAAACTTGCATCCATCATCATCTCCTTTTTAAAAATAATAAGCCTTCAAGCCATTAAGTTGCAATTTAATCAAAGCCAAGTTTTTAACCTTTTAGTGACTATCGATGGCTTATAAATTCACTGAGGTATTTTGTAGCCTTGCACTATCGATTCAAACCTGTATCTATCATTTTTCTTCAAATGCATTGATCTTCCTGTCAATCGATTGTATCCCCAATTTCAAGTTTTAAACCCTGACTCATTTTACCCGTTAATCATCATCAAACATCAATAGAAACTTTTTGTAGGCGCATTCAATTTCTTTTTATATTAGTCATTAAGTTAAATTAAATTTCCACTTTACAGAAGTCCTCATAGAGAGGCAAAAAGAATCTACACATTATATCAATTGTAACATTAGCCTGCAATTCAACTAAGAGTTTGCTTTTGAGCGCAAACAGCTTTCTAACAAGTTAATTGAGTTAAGAGTTAATAAATTATAGTATCATCAAGAGCTTAAAAAGGACACACTTCAACCATTTCATTGCGTGTGGTGAATAATTAGCCACGTTCTTACCGCCGCATTGAGAACTCCACATGGTGGTCCACAGGATGCTGAGCTTTGACCTGATGGCAAAGACCTACCTTTTCCAGATTTACCTGGATAAATCAAAATGGAAAGGTGAAATAAATAGAAGGAACAAAGTAGATTATCTCCTTTCTAGAAAGAGTTATTTGCTGAAAGCTTGAGGAAGAGAACTACTTGACTTCCCTGTTCTACACTGTTTGTCTCACCTCTTACGGGAAGACAACCGATGATAAACTAGAAAAAATTATCATCAAAGAAGCAGAAAGACAGACAGCATAACTAGAGCTAATATTTGTCCGACTAAACAAACTTCCAGATGCTGGTATCTTGAATTACTTAGACATAGCTACCATAAATTAACATAAGGGTACACTTGAAAAGAATGTATGAGCCTCATCTTCCTCTCTCTTGATCTCTTTGATAACAAGCCAGTGAAATTATACAGTCTCATCTTATGTCCTCGACATCACATATTTACTGCTCTTAACTGATTAGCCAAGGTGCCTATCTATAACTTATAACATATCAATGTCAAGGTTAAGTCAATGAGAGCTGGCTAGTGAAGAATTCAAATTCAATTATAACGATACAAAAAAATGCACTGAAAGAATCGGATATGTGAAGAGAAAAGAGTCAAATAGACGAGGGAATACGTAGCCACTCTTCCAGCTCGCATTCATATTCAGCTAACAGAGGAAAGCCCGCTTTCTTAAGCATGTATGCAATAGTATTGCGAGTATCATCCTGTTCACCTACCTGCAAGGAAAGGAAAATTCAGGAAATTAAAAGATCAGGCGGAAGTGTTGAGAAAATCAGGAGGGAAATGTGTTTAAAGATGGTCACTTCTATCAAATTACACACTTAAAAAGTACTTCTAAACTTCAACATAAGGAACAAATGACCCCGTCTAACAATATTGCTCACAACGGACGAAACGCGCACAAAGACTTCCTCAATTTTTTCAATGAGGTATTTGCAACCTTAGAATAACGTTTTCACTTATTGATATGTCTACATAAAACGGGTTTGTGAAGTAATATCTAAGCTGCTCCAATATCACCTGAAAAAAAGCTTGCCAAGATGAGGGGGAAAGTAATGAGATACATACACCATAGCCATGCAATGAAACATGTGTTGCCATTTCATGGCCTGTTCTCTGGAAAATTTCAAGCAACAGCAATATTGACATCATCACCTCCTCCTTTTCCTTGCACTTCTTAGCCAACTTATGGCGGTTTTTGACACGTAATATACACTCCTCGCCAACCAGTGAGGCAATCTCCATTAAAACAAACTGACGTAATGTCATTCCCTCCACCGCAGGACGGCCGACATCCTTGGGTACATATATGGTTGGAGCCTTGTCTTTTTTATAAGCCTCCATAAGCAGAGCAGCAAGCTGAATAATCTTTCCTTCCTCAGCACAATGGAACATGACATTGTTTGCCTCCGATGTCATTGGCATCAGCAAATGAACTATCTCTGCTTGGTCTCTCTATATTGACGCACCAATATGATTAGCACAACCATTTCAGATGACGAAGAACATTAGCAATAGAGAGAACAAATTGGCTCCAGCGCCATACCACTTTCTTTTCGCTAAGCAAACAGAACAACTTGAAAAAAGACTGTTGTTTATTCCACTTAATTTGCCTTCTGCATTGACACAGTAGCAGCTTTAATCAATAAAAGAAATGTTGATTTTAATTAGCAAGGAGGAAAGGAGCAAAATCCAACTTTACCTCAGAGATTCAACCGCTGAGTTGAGCGGGAGCAACCCATGAAAATCAGACTGGACATTGTTGCACCTGAGATCAGTTTGAGCCTCGTGTTCGAGAAACAAATTGATCAAACCAAGGGATGATGAAGCAGCAGCATAGTGGAGTGCGTACGCTCCATTAGTAAGAGGAGCATTGACATCTATGGCAAGACCAGTCTTACCTTTGACCAATGCATGGCCACATTTCACTGCTCGACTGTTACAGATCCACACCAGTAACTTCCCAGTGCATAGATGAGGGTTGCTACTATTATCTACATGGCTTTTGATCAACTTGACGAACCAACGCTCCTTATCTTTAAAAAGCGCAAGATAAACTTTGTGTTCCCACTCGACATTTTCATCAAAGATGCAATTCCTTAACACCTGCCAGATCGTGAGGGAACAACATGAATAATACCTACCGACATACATACGTCTGTTTCTTTAAATGTTTGTGTGCGAGAGAGAGACAGAGAGAGAGAGAGGAGAGGGGAGGGGGGGAGAAGGGCTCTAAACTTAATTTCAAATTGCAATAACCTACACGTCACGGCATTTAGAATACGAAGATAGAATCAAAGCCGGGGTATGCAATAGCTTGCACGGAATATGACCCATTTACTTCAAAATCGTGTTAACATCATGTAAGAAAACTCAAGAGCTTACAGGATCCATCGGAAGCGGCATGAAGAATCTGTAAGTTTAGTTCCGACCCCTCCAAGTAACCAAACTACCCCTGTACCCAAAAAAATCAATACATCAGAGGGACTTTAATTACCAGAAAAATTAGGTGCTATCCAATTATATGCTACAACGAGCCAATAAACTCCTTAGTCACTATTCGCCTCCCTAACAAGATCATAAGCGTGATTTACAGTTTACGAGAAATATTTGTATAAGTGTAATGTTTCTTCAGCTTACACAAGGTTCGTACGAGGAGGGAATGGGCGGCAGAGCTCGGCGCGGTCAAACCCTAGCCTAAGATATTAAAAAAATACCTAACAAATCTCACTTTCGAGAATTGTGCACAAATATCTAAATTGTCAGAGTATTAGTGAAAACAACAGAAATTTATCAGAAAATACAGTAGTAGATCTGGGAGATGGAGGCGGTGGACAGAAGACATATCCGGCGCAGTGGTAGATCTGCCAGAGAAAGGAGATGGATGCGGCGGCGGCGTTACGAGATGGAGGCTGTGGAGGCGGATTACCGTCTGTTGGAGAGGATTAAGATGCGACGGAAAAGGTACGCGAAAAGAGGAACCATACCTTTGCAAGTTGTAGCTGCGCCGGAGAAAGGAGATGGAGGCGGTGACGGGTGGAGGCGATGGAAGAGGTGGGGGCCGTGGAGTTGTGATAGACAATGGGAGTGGAGTGCAATGGAGTTGCGCAGACGAGAGGTAAAAAAAGTCAATACGAAAACTTTAAAAAAGTCAAAGCACCAATGTGATATAACATTTCCTTCCTCGTCACAACAATGATGTAAGAGTCTCTAGCGTGAATCAGGAAATTTGTAGTCATTGATCATTGTCACTCACTTTAAAAAAATCAAAGCACCAAATATAACATTTCCTTCCTCGTCACAACAATGATGTAAGAGTCTCTGGCGTGAAGAGGAAATTTGTAGTCATTGATCATTGTCACTCATAAAAACAAAAATCATTTCATCCTCATCCTCTGATGCGTACCCGCTGGTAGACCATCATTCTTGTGACATATTTGGTATTATCTCTTAAGTAGCATTCTATTACCACCTTATTGATGTCTGCCCTCTGCTCCTTAGTGTTAACTTTATTGATGTCTTGCCCTCTGCTTAGAGATCACCCTATCTAATCTTTTCCTTTGTCGCTATTGTTAGAGGTCAAGTGACTTATTAATTTTCTATTACGTTTTCACACAACATTATCACATCTCTTCAATGTACTTAAAATGAAAATAGATTAAAAATCCCAAAAACAAAGTCACTTGTAGACACAAAAAAAAATTAGGCTATTGCTAGCGAACTTTAGTCTAGGCGCAAAAGAACAATTTTACTGTCCATATTGAGAATTGAAAAGGTTCACTCTGCTTTAGAATTAAACAACTCATTAACCCAATAACTGACAATCTCTTCTGGACATCTCAACTCTGAACTGAACTAAACATGCACATGCTTAAAAAAATTTGTTTGGCTGTTTGTATTTAAAAAAAGAAACAAAAAAATGTATAGTATACTATTAGTCTCTCTGCCAATGGAACATAATATACTTCATAATTGCTTATATGATCACGGAATCTTTCTCATCAGAGGAAGCTGCCTATTTTTCCGCCCTCATATAACATTGTATGATGCATGCATGCCACACCAATAATATTCCGGAATCAATAATTAATGAACTATGAAGCTAAAAACCCTTAAATTTTCCTCCCATGTGATAGTAAGCTTCCGAGGTGCGCAAGCTTTGTAGCGGACTATAAATAAGATACATGAATGATGAGAAAGGACCTTGTCACGGGATTATTAATAATGAATCTCTTTTACCAGGTTAGGAGTAGATGCATCTAGAGACGAAGAGTCAAATGCAATGTTTTAGTAATAAGGAGAGTCGTGGAATGCAAATGATCTGCGTGGAAGATCTAGAGCCGATTAACAAGAAAGTCGAGAGGAAACATTAAATAGTCATAAGTCTAACTGATAGTTTAAGGGCAAGAATGTAATATTCAAAATTTGAAAGGGTATTTGTGTCCAAAAATAATTTACAATCATTCACACTTTTAGAAGTAGTATATATAGATATTTTATAATTGCTTATATGATCACGGATTCTTTCTCATAAGAGGAAGTTGCCTATTTTTCAACCCTCGTATAACATTATATGATGCATGCATGCCACACCAATAATATTTTAGAATCAATAATTAATGAACTATGAAGCTAAAACCCTTAAATTTACCTCCAATGTGATAGTAAGCTTCCGAGGTGCGCAAGCTTTGTGGCGGACCATAAATAAGATACATGAATGATGAGGAACCTTGTCGTGGGATTATTAATATTAAATCCTTTTTACGAGGTTGGGAATTGATGCATCTAGAGACGAAGAGTCAAATGCAATGTTTTAGAAATAAGGAGAGTCGTAGAATACAAATGATCTGCGTGGAAGATCTAGAGCCGATTAACAAGAAAGTCGAGAGGAAACATTAAATAGTCATAAGTCTAACTGATAGTTTAAGGGCAAGAATGTTATATTCAAAATCTGAAAGGATATTTGTGTCCAAAAATAATTTACACTCATTCACACTTTTAGAAGTAGTGTAGATTAAGAACTAGTATAGATATAGATAATGTAATTTTCAATACTTAATTACTTCTTTACCGTATTTTGAACCTTATTTACCTATCTACCGCACATTTGAAAATTGTTGATTCAACCCACGAATTCAAAGAATAAAACGTGATTTTGAACCACGTTTTTAATATATTTATATACTTTTCATTTTATTTGTCTAATTTAAACAAAATTGAAAGAACATTAGGAAAGAAAAAAGAAATTGAGGTTGAGAAATAGAAATAGAAATATAAATCGCATTAAAAACCCACGTCTTCAAATAAAATCGTGGTTTCTAAAAGATTTCAAACCAAGGTTGGGACATATAAATTGTCTTCTAAAACAAAAACGTGGTTCTAGAAGACGATTTATATGTCCCAAACTTAGTCTGAAATCTCGATTAGAAACCACGATTTATTTGAAGACGTGGTTTTAAATGCAATTTCTATTTGGAAATGGTGGTTTGTAACCACTTCTTTCTTTTATTTTTCCGGTATGTAGACTATTCCTCATAATTCCTTTCTCGATTGCTTAAAGTCGGCCGGCCAATAGGCGAAAGGTAATTAACTCGTTTATTTCTGATCTAATTTTCTGTTGAAATCGGTGGTTGCTCACCACATGTTCTTCTTAAATCAATAAAAAATATATTCTTATAAAAGCGTAGTTTATAACAACGTCTATGTTGTAAAATCGCGTTTTATAACCACGTTTCTGTTAGAATTGCCTTGTAACCACGTTTTATATTGAAATCGTGGTTTATAACCACGTTCTCCACTATAAGCGTGGTTTTTAATCACTTTTTGTATCTTTTACATGATTGTGAATGCTTTAACCCAACTATTATCGTTGTTGTGAATTATTTTTTCCTATTATCTCGTAAACTTTTTTTTCTGTTAAAATTGTGGAGTAGACAACAAAAATTTAGTTTTTTTTCCCATAGCATAGCTTCTTGTTAATTTAGTCATGATGAAAGTGTTTGGGGTAAGGAGTAACTTAAGTATCATAATTTGTTCTACTTCTCAAATATAAGTTTTTAAAGCATCTATTTCAGTTCTCAAATACTTGTTCAGGTTTTCTTCGCTAAAAAGTGCATTAGTGACTAAATAACTAAATTTTAACTAACAAATCATTGCATGGATAGACACTTAAACTGTTGATAGACTTACCTTAAGCCTTTTCACAATCATAATGATTAATAGCAAAACTTTAGAGGCATAATCTCAAATTCGTCACGCACTGTAACAGCTGAAAAGCTTGTGACTAGTCACTGGTAAATGTGGTGGTAAAATTTGGATTTTAACACTAAAGAAAATACTTATTCGCTGTTGGCTATAACCATGTAGATGGTCTAATGTCATGAAACACTCTGTACTTAGGCATGTTCCTATTAATCACCTGCATTTTTTACCACTAACCATTTGTAATCATCTTCATCTAAACATAAAGAATTACAAATATAGAAATTCTAAAAGTAAATTATAAAGAAGCAACATTGTTGACATGACCACGTTGATAAACATGTTAGTCTCAATACTAACCATTTTCAGTCATCTTCATATGACACTGGAGCATCAAAAATAGATCCAGGTTCAAAGCACATGTTCCAGTATAATTGTGCTTCGTTGTCGTTGCCATCTGCATAGCTTTCACGTGTCATACGATACAAGTTATTCCTACTTTCACGAACTCTCATTCTTCTGTCTTCTTCACGTATACGATGCAGTGCCCTTTCAAGCTCCATATGTATATTCCGAGGCATATTGATTGCCTTTTGCCGAGGTACAGGTATATTCACGTGCCGTGAATCAGCTACGAGGACCTCATATTCATTCAACTGATTCTGCATGTATTGTATTAATATACTGTGATGAGTAACGCAAACTTGGACGCAAAGAATAGTAAAATTCATCTTCGCCCGCCCAGTAATTACTCATTACTTCAAAAATGTCTCATGGAGTATATGACATTTCTAGAGTTCGTATGCAATAGGGATTATAGGATTCTATGCCCATTGTCTTCAGCCACTACACATACTAATACAAAGCTTGATAAAGGACCACTTTAATAAATGATGCAGGTTCAATTTTAAGAGATATGACAAGTCGCTGCAAGCTTCTTTAAACTAGTTGATAAAAAGCCTTTGCAGATGTATTAGTTATTGAAAAGATAACAACTCATTACGAGCTTTACCAATCCTTGAACCGTCATTCCAGAGTGAATGAAAATTCACCATAGAAAGTTTACAGCTATAGCAAAATCAAAGCAAAGTTGTTGCTTATCAATCACGTGCTAATTTAGAAGTATAATTTGTGTTTTTAGTGGTTTGGGACATGTGAAGTATGTGATGTTGCAGCAAAAAGTCTCTTAAATTAGTCGATTAAAAACAAACTTCTAACTTCCGGACAACTCTATGCGAAGCCTTAAAATTATGTAGCTAAAGTATAAATGAAACATATAATGAGTCTTTCACTTCATGCAAAAGCACGTGAATGATGTAATACTTAATTGAAAAAGCCTTAAAGTACCGATAAAAGAAGTTATCGATGATGACCAGAGACTTGTATTATGGCAATAGATCAAACTCGTGTCTACTTTTTTCCTTCGAGTTAAGAAACCATGCCAATAGTATGAAGTTTCAACAAGAAGCCTCCTAATAAAATTAGTTGATTAAACACAAATTTCTAGATCGACAAACAACTCTCTGTGAAAGCCTTGAACCTATGTAGCTAGAGTACAAATGAGAAAAATGATCTGATTTTTACCTTAGACAAAAGCACGTAATTTGAAGCATTCACTAGAAAAGCCTTAGACAACCAATTAAACAGGTGTCAATGACCAGAGACTTGTCTTGTCACTGAGATGGGCAGGCTCTTCTATATGTTTGTGCTTATTTATATATGTTAGTCAAGCTCATCGCATTAGAAGTACCTAAGTTAAATGGCAAGAGTTCCTGGTAGTTCTAGTTATCAGCGATGTGAGACTGTGTGGTTATTGTATGAAAGGAACGATGACTACAAATAAGTGAAGCACACAGATCCGAGAGAGTATTACGCACGTTTATGAAGAGAATAGGCATATCGAGTTAAGAAATCAGAAACACTACACCAAAATCTCATCGCGCTGAGAGCACCCGCGCCGCATCGCCGCTCACTTGCTATGTCGCGCTTAAATTTAAGCAGTGTAAGAAAGTTGTGCTCTGAATTCGTATGGAGAATAACAGGATGTTCCTATGTAGAAAATGATTTTACATGCTTGAACTTACCGAAGAAATGGCACAGGCTAGTGGGAGGCACCTCAGTTCTAACGAGTGAAACCATCTGGGACTTTAACCCGCTTTAAAACTTTTAGCATATCATATTTTTTTCTCATTGTCCAGTGTGAAAAATGACGGTGGCAAATAAAATTTGTTCCAATCCGTTGTTGAGGATGTAGTGCCTTTCCAGTACCCATTTCCTTTAGATCATTGCGAGCATTTAAATTGTCCTTTCCTCTGCCATCAATATTCAACAACGTCCATAGTATGTTATACATTGTTCTCAATATGCATCATGTCGAGATTGTGGCGTAGCAAATTGTACTTCCAATAAAAGAGTTCAAAGAATATACTTAGCTTTTTCCAATTATGTGTCTCAGTGTCGTCCTCATCATTGTCTCTTTTCCTCTTTCTACTTTCTTGAGCTTTACACTTACCAAACTCATTCTTTATGTCCTTTAATTTCTCATAGACTTCATCTCCAGATAATGGAATGGGCTTTGGATCTAATTTAACTGTTCCGTCAAAAGAAACTTTATCTGTTCGGAACTTATGCCCCTCATCCAACCATCTACTATGTGTCGGATAACACTCCTTCTTTCCATGATGCAGACGATGAGACTTTGTGTACCTGTGACACAAAGGACACACCAACTTCCCTTGCGTACTATATCCCGACATGATTGCATATCCTAGAGAATCACTTATCGTCCACATCAATGAAGAGCGCATCTTAAACATTTGATTACTAGCTGCATCATAAGTGTCATAATTCTTTGAGCTCATCAACCAAAAGATGCAAGTACACATTTATGTCGTTACCTGGTCCCTGAGGACCATCTATTAGAAGGGACATCATCATGTATTGTTGTTTCATGCTGTTCTAGGGAGGTAAGTTATATGGAATCAAAATTACTGGCCATGTGCTATGAGCTATATTCATACTCCTGAACGGTTTAAAATCCATCCGAAGATAATCCAAGTCTTATATTGTGTCGATCACTCGCAAAATCTTGATGAAATTCATCAAAATGTTTCCAAGCATGATAATCGGCAGGATGCCTTATAACCCCATCATCAGTAAGTTCATCCGCATGATACCTCATAAGATCGTGAGAGACAGAGTAGGGAGGATGGTGGGGGGACGAGGGGGTGGGGGCAACGGCGGCAGGTTGGGGGGACGGTAGGGACGGCGACGGCGGGATGGGAGAAGTTGGAGTGTACGATCTCACCCCTAATATCGTCGTCCCTGTAGGCAACCTACGTGGGAGAGATAATTTATGTAGTAGTAATTTGTCAAGAAATTGACGTCGATTGAGGTGTAATTTTGTCCAAGTCTAACCCTAGCCCCAGGGGGTGGGGTTGTGGACAAGTGAATAGGTGAGGGCACCTGGATGCGCTAATTCGAGCGACATGGCATTTCCCTGTGTAGTGTCAAAAGTGACTCTTCTGGCAGCTCGAATTTCATGCATCTGAAAGCAGGGGGTGGGGGGGTGTTGCAGACGTAATTCATGAGACACTTCTGTTCCTAGGCAACATAGCCATGTTCAGACAGCCTCTAACTCGCTATGATTTACCTGAGAAGACTCGGTTTCGAAGCTGGTCTTTTTTACTTCTCTCGGCAGTTTTGGAAATTTATTCAGCAATCCTTTGGTTTCATCCTTTGCTGGTAAATGAGGTCTTGATAAATGGCTTTTTCCAGTGCAGGGTCAGTTGATAAATGCAAGAATTTTCTTTCTTGATTTGGAATTCAGAGTCTACATGGCGACATTTATAGATTCCGTATGCATTCAACTTATTCTTTGTTTTTAACTCTTTTCCATTATCCACGCTAATCATATTTCTTAATTGGATCTGTTGGTTCAAATGTCACCAGTGCTTTTAAGAAAGTTGTAGTTTCCTCAGCGATTTACTCAGAACCTTGAAACATGCTCAGTTTTCATTTGAAACCACTTCAAGTCGCTTCTTGCTGTCTCTCGCGTAATTTTTCGTGTATAGTGGAATTGATATATGCCTTTCTTTCTTGGGTAAAATTTCCTTTTTTCTAAAGAGCACAAACCAAGTACAAGCAAGTCGAGTAAAAGCTCTACACTCATGTATTTATATTTCTGAGATGACAATCCAAAAATTACTTCTGCTTTGGCAAAGAGATGTCTTAACAGCATTGTTCTTCAGTTTCCCCTGACTATAAACTTTGCCTCTCACCAGTCCTCGATATGCTCCATAAAATTGCTCTGCTGTTTAAAGCATCTATTGTTTCTTTCCCAACAAAAACAACACACTCTCATTGTAAACACCAATTTACTTAGACAAGCCCTCATACCTTTCCCTTGAAAATGCTTAATATGCCTTTGTTCCATTTATTCATTTATACACACCTCAATTTGGCACTACTTTTTATCATTTTTTTTCTCCTCACACCTTAGTAGGCATGTAAGTCTGAAATTGATGAAGAGGCTGTGTCAGATTCGGAGCACAAAATTTTGAAACTCATCGAAAAGGATCACTGTCGCAAGTTTGTCAATTCAATAAAAAGTGAACTGGAGGCACAGCGTTCAGATGATAAAGCTCCTTTGCTATGCCCTTCAAAACTAATGGTGTGGATTTGTCGCCATCGAGCAGTAAAGTGTGCAGCCGCGCTGGTTGGGAATAAGACTGGTCTTACCGTGGATCTTAATGCTTCTCTTAGAGGTGGTTTGCTCCCACTTCATCATGCGGCAATATCATCGTCCCATTATTTAGTTCAGCTGTTCATCAACTTCGGTGCTCAAACCAATCTCAGATGCAACAATGTGCAGTCAAAGTTTCATGGCTTGCTTCCGCTCAACCTAGCTGTTGAATTACTGAGGTAAAGTTCAAATTATTTTTCCCATGGCACCTCTTTTGGGCAGAAGAAGCAATCCTGTTTCCTTTAATTGTCCCATTTCTTTTTAATTAAGATCTCTATATGCTTGTTGCAGCAAACAGATTGTGTGGAATCCAAAACAATGTCTTTACAGGCTGCTCTGTAAGATATGCGAGGGGGAAGTGGTATAGCATTTGAGCCAATTGCTTAATTTTCTTAGCCTTATGTATTATTTGAATTTATTTATCTGTTATTTTGTTTCATCAATGGTCCGCAGCGGATAGAACAAGGTCAGGTTGTTGGGTTGCTTTTGTCAAGGACATCAGATGCTGAAGCGGTCATTAACCATTATGCTTTGGAAGGGAAGATTATTGAGCTTGCCGTGCTGCTTATACGGGGTTCAGAGATTTCACTATCAAGGCGGGGACTTCGCAGCTGTTCTGGAGATGGAATGACATTACGCCAACTTGTTTCAACTGAGGTTGCATCATTGATTCATGAGGAGTCAAAATTGTTCGTTGATGGCTACAAAAAGCTTGCCAAGAAGTGCATCGAAAAGAGGACGATGATGATGTCTATAATGCATTTGATCGAAATTTTTCAGAGAGTTGGCTCTAAAATGGCGTCACACTGTAGATACAAATATGGAGTTCAGCTTTTTTATGGAGTATGGCTTTTTTTATATTTCCTGCATTTACGCTTTTGATTAGTTGCTACCTCTGTTTGACTTTTTAACTTCTATTGCAAGGAGGAATTTAGAATTATGTTTTGGCGGCGATGATGTCAGAGTAAGAAACCTATTGCCACACTGCCCTAAATGTTAGTGGCTAGGTGGTTTGGTTTCTCTCTCCTCTTCAACTCTCTGTTTCTCTCCTCTGCCCTGCCAATCAATCTGTTTTCAAGCTCGTACAAGAGATGGATCGTGGCAGAGGGATAGATCAGAAGGTGAGGAAGCACCCACGTGTATATATGATAAAATGACAGCGAAGGCATTTGCGTTTGGCAGCCAAAACTTGATTCAAACGTGAGAATAAGCAAACAAGGGATATCTCAACTTTAATGCTAGGTGCTTAGGGGTCACGAGTGCAAGAGATTTTAACAGGAACCAAGTTGGGAGATGAGATGCTGAATACAACTAATAATTTGTTATGGATTAGGATGGTGTCAAATAGACTTGGTGGATCTTTGCGGTTGTGAATTTGGGAGTGCAAGTACGGTGGTGTTAGAGGTTGAGGGTGATTCTGCGCTGGTGCTGGTTGTGTAAGTGATGGAGCGGGCTGTGCAGGCATTCAGTTGCATGGAAGAGGTATGATGGCTGCTGTTTCTGCGTGCGCACACTCACATACAGAGAGGGAGAGAGGGAGACCTTTTTTCTTTTGTATGTCTACAGTGTTTTGCAGTGTGGCCGCACTGCCAGTTCTTGCTTAAGTAGCATCTTCATAAATGATTACCGCTGCTTAGCAGTCATATGAGCCTAGATGAGAATCTTTTAATGGTTGTAAGAATGTTAGAAGACTTCCATGATCCATCTTTCCCCTCAGCTTTTGTAATCTAACAAGTCAAATTGGAGATAAGTAACTAGTCTTTAATGGTGTATGCGGATGGAAGTGCCATCAACGGCACATTTTATTCTAAAGATATCCTCGCTCTATTAATTATGCTCTTTGAGTATTTCTTTTCTTTGCAGGTAGATGAACCATATGATTTGCCTGATTATATTGCACTCACGCTTAAGAAGGCAGGCTTTACTTTGATGGCTGAACATGTTGATGCTGAACATGTTAATGCTCTGGAGAAGCGGCAAAGTATGTCACCTTTTTTTGTGATTTGACTTGAATTAAGCACTATTTAAATCCTGAGTTTCCATCTTTATTTCATCAAATCACTTGTTAACCATTTGCCTTGCTTAGTAGACCACTATTTTGTGAACCAGTAAAATTCCGTTTTGGTCTGTAAATGTCGACTTGAAAGAGGCAAGATTGAGATGGTAAGTAAATAAGTAATGCGGTTTTAGTGAAATATACAGGCAAATTGTAAAGTTCAAATGGTATGTGATCCGTTCGTTTAATATGTTTTCTTTTGATTGCATTATCTGCCTAGTTTTTGGTCATGGTCATTGTGTTCGAAGTTCAATTCCCTAGTAGCAAATTTAATATATTCTTTTGTCTTGCTTTTTCAACTCGTAGAGCCTCGGACATGATAATCCATTATAACGTTCAATGTATGAGTAGTCAATACAAGATTTTGGAAGAGTGGAGATAAGACTTGGTATAATTATGATAGGAGAGAGAGGAGGGAGAATGATGGGACTGACTAACCCATTTCTTTTCTTATCCTCGTGGCTTATGCTGAAATTTGGTACCTAGCTCGAAATCACCAGAGAGTTGGCTTGTAATTTTTTTTGTTGTTGTTGCATGATGAGGATATTTTACCTTCATAGCACTTTGCTTCGCTGCTGCTTCCACTTTTCCCTTTCTCCTCCAAAATATTATAACTAGACTCTGGAAAAAGCACACACTTTAAGAGTTTCTTCTGTAAATGAAGAACGACATGTGCAGCTTTCTTTTTCTTAAAACTTCAAGAAAAATTGCTGCTGTGAAACGAATGATATGTTTCTTTGTTTACTTCTAGTTCTATTATTTCAATTAATTTTTGTTACTGCAGGTGAACCTGAAGGAGACAGATTGCTAAAATTGGACCACAAGCCACCATCCTATTTGCAACCATGTGGCGTTCTCAATGCAATGGTAAGTACAATGATCAATTTTCTCCTCTACATTGGCCACCCTCTTGCTCCTTTTATGCTCGGTGAAAATATTACCTGGAGCTTATCTTTGAAGAGATTTTTGTTTCATAAGTCCTCCTTGAGATAATGAAGTAGGATTTCCTTCTCCAAGGACTTGATAGTACAAATCAAGAGAAGAAAGATGATCTTTATATAATTCTAGAGGTTTGTTAATCAGAAATTATTGCATAATCAGATATGCACCATAACTCAAAGATCTTCATTCAACCAACAAAGAAGGATCTTACTAATATCAATCTAGCTAAGATCATCACATGTTTGCACCACACATGATAAAAGAAGATTCAAACATTTTATGGATTGGACAGAAGATAACTTCTTGCCTGGAATTTTTTATTTTCCTAGACTTCATTTTTTGCATTAGATTGATGAGAACTTCCTGTGTCTACAATTGCATAGATAGAAAGCATAGAGAGGAGATGGTGTTTACTTCTGTAGGGTTTAATCCCATAAAACATTTCCTTTTATGTTTCGAGGTACCATTGCAGCAAAATCAAAACCATAGGGGCTGATTGCAGAAAATAGGACTGTAGGTGTCTTTTTGCAACTAGGTCAAACTTTTTTTTTGGCAACGACCCATCTTTAAAATATTGATGTGTGGTAGTTTTTAAGATCTATAGTCGAGATCTAGAAACGCATTTAAAAAAGTGTAGTTTCGGTGCCATGCTCATAATGGAAGCCATTCTTTAGGTGAACCATGCCGGTGTGCGAAATACATGCTGCTTAGAGTTTTTTTTTTAGTATTTTACTTTTGTGTTCTTTAGCAGTGTAGAGAAAGTAAAACATTGACTATATGTTTGATTCTAACGAGTACAAACAATTGTTTCACTATGGCTTATAGGTGCAACACAACTTTATCATGAACTATGTTTGCAACCGTCTGCATGCACACGCACGCGCGCGCGAGAGAGAGAGAGAGAGAGAGAGAGAGAGATTGCACACACATATATGTATGTATTATATGTGCAGAAAACATTGGATGCTCCATCCAATAGTTTATCAACGTTTTTCCTATTTGCGTATCATTCACCCCGACATAACCAAGCTAACCCCTACTAGGTACAACCAGTTTGTAGCCTCAACGATCTATTAGGATCTATTTCATGTGCTTCAGGCTCCAAGATATATTTCCTTGTCATAGGCCTCTAACCCTTAGTTGCACGAAGCGGGGGGGGGGGGGGGGAGACGTAAACAAGGTTGGGAGCGGCCTTAATGGATACATGTGTGAAGAGAATTACCAGTTGTTTAAAATATCTTACACTTAATTATGGTGAATACACTTATTTCCTTAAAAGTACCATAAACGACACTGAATTGCTACTTTGAACTTGTCACGTTAAGTGGCTACCAGCTACTAGCTTTTGAAATTTACGAAGGTAAAAGTAGTTGAAGGAAGAAGGAAGCAATGAATTGAGTCGAAAATGGCTTGATTTTCAGGTAGTCTCTCACTTATTTCATGCATCTCTGTCCAGCTGATAGGATCAAATTCCCATCTTAACTTCGGACGGGAAAACATATAGCTCTTAACTTGGGATTGCATAAGCGAGTTTTCAAGAGAGAAGCGTCCCCATACGAGGAGTTTCCTGCTACTATGCTCTAATTTACTCATTGAACTTACTACATCGAGTGCTTTAAAGTAGGTAGCACGGACACCGCGTCTGTCATAGACACCCACCGGGATACCGAACACTGCAATTTCCCAATACACCAGATTTTGGAAATCGTTGGATTTTTTTAATACACACACAAATTAAACATCAATTGAAGCAGTTGAATTTCGTTTAAAATTGATGAGAAAGAAATTAACATGAAATAGTCTCGACAATAACAAGAAAGAAGGAAAAAGACACTGCACTAAGAGCATGAACGATAGGTCTTATATAGCCAGATGGGTCTGTAAATAAGGTCGGTTGTAAATAAAGTCGGTGATGCTGACTGACCTTAATTTTGGAGTGGTAAGCTTGGATGCTTTCGGTTATAAAAAAGGAGGAAAACAGAAAGAGATGAGAGAGAAAGATGAAGGGTTTCTTTTGGCTAGTATCCAGCGAGAAGCTCGATTTTCCGTCTGCTTCGTCTTCAGTTCTCCTGGTTAGCCAGACAAGAGCCCTATAGAAGAAGACTTAGAAGACAAAAGGTTTGGGTTAATCTGATTAGTGTTTGGCGTAAAAGTTCATTTCTTAAAAAAGCCCCAGTTTTTTCAATTATTACACATTCAACCCAAAATAAGTTTGAAATATTTTATTTCAGCCCCATGCGTGTGGACATTTCTTCCAGAGGTGTCTGACACAGTGTCTGATATTCAAGAAAAATAATGTAAAATCGGACATTGTTAATAGGTGGCAGACACGTGTCGGACACCATACCTCCACTCATATGAGGTGTTGGTGCTTCCTAGGCTTCAAAGCTCACAAGGGTTAATGGAATCTGACAAGGTGTAATTTAGTGATATAAGAGAGATTGATTTTGGGAGGTTTTTATTTTCAGGTTTATGAGTTGTTATTCAAGATAGCCAAAACTGGATGTAAATATGTAATAGTGATGATGTATTTCGTCGCCACTGTTGTAGGTACTTCATGATTCATTTTTTTGGCGGGGTAAATTGTATTTTTCGGTAAGGTCATTAAAGAGGGAGACAAACTCTTTATTCCTCATCTGTCTTTCTCGTCAATATTACGTCTTCCATCGGCAATGTATTCTACTTTTCAGCCTTGTTCCGTAACTCAACTTTTCTGGTGGAGGGAGGGAGGGGAGGCCCCTTCGAAAATATACACGTTTAGTGTTTGGGGGCATGAAGGTTTGAGAATGTTTTTCCTCAACGTTTTCTTGAAGTAAGTTTCTTTCTTGACTTATTTCTTCTTATGTTTGAGCAACAGGCATGGACCAGGTTGCCAGTTCTTCGGTCGAGATCTCGCATGATGGTGATGTCTCTGGATGAACCTTGTTTACCCTCTTATCTGGTGCCATTTCATAAGTGGAGTTTCACTTATTCCAAAGCTACTTCTGGCTTCGAGCAAAGCACAATTTTGGATGCTCATGGACTTGAAAGCAAGGCAATTGAGCCTCAATTACCAAATCCTTTTCTTCGAAAGACATTTTTACCCTTTACATTTGCAATCAGGAGGGGCATAATTCGTCGGTAATTAATGGCCAGACTCTGGCCGATGAGTTGTATGAGATACCTAAGCTGTTCTAAAGATTCAAACTTTTTATCTAACTTATCTATCAGAGTAATATGTTGTTATTGAGGATAGACTTTTCTTTTGTGTTTTTTGGTGCAACTGAAAGTTAAATTAATAGCAAAAGTTAGGTTACAACATAATTCCTACGATGGGCAAAATCTGCTTTATCTATAGCAAACAAAGGGATAATCACATTCGGTGGTTGCATGAGGCACACAAAATAATATCTTTATTGTTCTTCAATTCTAGCTAATTGATCTGCGCACCGATTGCTCTCTCTAAATATGTTCAAAATAACAGTTTTAGTTTCGCGAATAAAAACTTTGGCATCTTTAATGATATGGCACGGGGGATGTAGATGCTCTTCATTTTCTGATAGAAGGGTAACAGCGGACTTTGAGTCAGTTTTGATTATGGTGTCCTTCATCCCTTCGTCCCTTACGAGCTGAAGTCCTTTCATACTTCCAAATAGTTCTGCTTCCAAGGCGTTGGATGTTGATATCTTGCCATAAAATCCTTGGATGTCTCTCAGGAGTCCACCATAACCTTCCAAGTGATTGTCCTTCACGCTGCCATAAGTATTCATTTTCAAGGTACCTGCAATATGGAAAGACCAAGTCACTAACTGGGGATTCTTTATGATGTTTCCATTCTCTTCTTCAAAAGCTTGCTCCAGATCTGTTGCATAGTTGATGCAGTTTCTCCAGCTCACGTCAATAGGTGTGATCTCTCCTTCAATGCTCTCTGTATTCTTGTTTTTCCATATATGCCAAAGGATGGTTATAGAGATATAAAGCCATTGACTGTTACCAGATTTGGTCTTTCCTTTGACTCTAGTGTTTTTCAAAAGCCAGTCATCCACATTCAAGGGATTCTTCTTCCAATTGGCTCCTGGAAAAAAAAAATTAGCCAAAGATCACAGGCTTTAGGTCAATCTCTTAAAATGTGCACAATAGTTTCAAGCATATGCCCACATCTGTCACATTTGGAATCGAAAGTGAGATTTTTATTTGTCCGAAGGCTGTTAGAAATGTTCCTGTCATGTAAGGTTAGCCGGACAAATAAAACGATTTTTTGGGGAATTCTAATTCTCCAAATCCAACTCCATTTATCAAACGGGGGTTGGGGTGGGGGGTTGCCACACCACCAATTATGCCAAAAGTCAATTTTGTTACCTTTATTAACAGACCACTTAACCCCTTTGGTGATAACCTTGATACTTTGTTGGATGCTCCTCCAAATTGGGGAACTAACACTGGTTTTATTCCAGAGTCTGGGATTTTTATCCCTGGCATACTTGTGTTTCAAGACTTTAACCCATATGAGGTCCTCATCAGTTACAATTTTCCAACCTAATTTAGCCTAGACAGCCAAGATTGTTGACTCTAGCTTTTCTAAGGCCAAGACTACCTTGACTTTTTAGGGTGCAAAGAGTATCCCACTTGATTAGATGGAGTTTTCTGTTTTCCTCGTTGTCACCCCACAAAAAGGATTTATTTCATTTATCAATCTTATCAGTCACTTTGACAGGGAGGGCATGGATCAGCATAATGTGAGCGAGAAGAGCAGAAGTAACAGATTGGAAAAGGGTAGTTCTGCCAGCTAAAGGAAATGAGTTTACTTTTCCATCCTGCAAGTCTTTTTTGAACTTTTTGGATGAGTTGGACATAGAGTCTTTGACTCATTCTTTTGTGGATTAGAGGCATGTCAAGGTAGATGCCAAAATCCTCAGTAAGATGGATCCCACATTTATGACTCAAAGTGTGAGCTCTATTCCTAGGAATATTAGTGAGACATATAACTTAGATTTAATCAAAGTAACTTTATGTCCAGGGCTATTGCAGAACTTATTCATTAAGTTATAATTTTTCTGACATTCCTTTTCACCCTCCCTACTAACGATTAATAGGTCATCAGCATAAAACATGTGGGATATGATAGGGCCTCCTCTAGAAGCTTTAAGCCCAATACAAATTTTCTTTCTATTGCAATCCATAAACATTTGAGATAATTTTACAATACATAAGACAAATATATATAAGGAATAAAGGTCTCCCTGTCTAATACCTCTACCTGGGGTTATGGGTTCCAGAGGGGAACCATTCTAGAGAAAAGTCATAGAAATAGAACTGCCAGTAACATAACTCATGGTGATGTTCACTCAGGATTGGGGGAAACAAAAATCAATCAGGGTCTTGTGGATGAAATCCCATCTAAGTCTGTCCTAGGCTTTTCCAAAATCAATTTTAACAATCATACCCCTAGTTTTACCCTTCATTTTTTTTAAAGTACGAATTATTTCTTGGGTTATGATCACATTGTCAATAGTAGTTCTCCCAAGAACAAAACTACTCTGAGCAAGGCTAATATGCTTCCTCAAAAAGGGCCAGAGTCTGGAAACAAGGACTTTAGAGAGAGAGCTTTATAAGTGACATTAAGGAAACTAAAAAGGTCTAAACTGACTTATAAATTAAGGATTCTCAATCTTTAGGATCAAAATAACTAAGGCCATATTATTTTGAGGAGGCATGCTTCCAGAGTTGAAGCAGTTTTTTAAGAAATTGTAGCAAGACTCTCCCACTATGTCTCAATACTTGTGATAGAATCTACCCTTGATGTCATCAGGACCAAGGGCTTTAAGAGCTTTTATATCAATAAAGGCCTTTTAAATTTCAGCATTGCAAAAAGGGTTATCTATCCACTTGGCTTGCCTATCATCAAGTTTAGGAAAAAAAACCCACTTAGCTGGATATAATTGAACTCAGTACTATACTGAGCAAATTTTTTACTGAAATGATCTTTGATATGTAATTGGAGAAGGTTAGGACTAATTATCCAAAGACCATCAGTACCTCTAAGGACATTTATTTTATTTTTCTTCCTTTTACTAATGGTAGAAACATGGAAGAATCTAGTGTTTCTATTACCATGGCAAAACCAGTTATTCCTAGATTTTTTTATGCGAGAGCATTTCCTCTTGGTTTATGGCGTCAGTATAATCATTCCTAAGGTCTTTCTCAAGAAGTTCCATGTTATGAGACCATTGGTTAATTAAAGCACACTGAAATCCCTTTAATCTGGCTAACAATATACGTTTCCTTCGAAAAGTATTCCCGAAAACTTGTTTGTTTAAATAGTAGCTCATTTCTTAAAAATATTGGCGGCTTTAAGAATGTCTGCTTGGCTTTAAGACCAAGAGTTTTGACCACTTCCGAAAAAAGATCATTTTGCATCCAAGCAACTTCTATAAAAAAAGGTCTAATAGGATTAGAGAAGTTAAAAAACGTACCAGTACAGTTCACAACAAGAGCGCAGTGATCAGAGGTAGTTTGAAGAAGATTGTAGACCTGAGCATTAGGAAACAACTCATTCCACTCTGAATTTGCAAAACATCTGTCCAATTTTTTCTGAATATTAGCCCAGCCTTCTCTTCTATCAGTCCAGGTTAATCTTGACCCATTTCATCCCAAATCCATCGGTCAACAGCTCCCAATGTTATTGCGGAATTTTCTTATCCTACTGGTTTACCCCCTTCTCCTCTTCCTTTTCTTTCAGTCAAACATGCGATGTCATTGAAGTCCCCCTATCGTTCAGGGCTTGGTGTTGGAAACAACAAAATCCTTAAGGTTCTTCCACGGATCATCTCTATTCCTAGAGTTTGGACTAGCAATAGATTGCAGAATAAATCCAGTCCTTATAATCCTGTTTAGCAACGTTGGCATGTATAACTTGGCTACAGCCTCTATAATGTTGACACTAATTTGGCAAGAATCCCAAAGTAAGCAGATTCCCCTAGCTCTCCTTTCACGATTGATAATGCAAGAGGTATGGTAATTCAAATTGTTGATATATGTCTTGGATTTATGTCCCACATCGGTTACTCAAAGAAGGTTGCAACTTGGACCTTAGTATATAAGACATCTTGTCCCACATTGCTTGGAGAGAGAAGATCACTGCTTTCTCCAAGTATAAGTAAGGTGTCTTGTATTGTGTTTAAGGGTAAGAGATAAGAGTCCTTCTTTGAGTAGGTCAAGAGAGAAGAGTCCTTCTCTGAGTAGGAAAGAGAGGATAGTCTTTCTTTGGGTAGGCAAAGAAAGAAGAGTCCTTCTTTGAATAGGAAAACAGTTGAGAGATACACGTGAGGGAGCGTTGTAAATCTGACTTGTGCAAAGTGGATTTGAGTTCTCTCATATTTCTTGTGTTTTCATATTTGGTTATCGTGTTCTATACATATTTATCTAGAGCGATTTCGTAACAAGTGGTATCAAGAGCTTCCAGGTTTATTTTTTTGGCAAAATTGAAATCAATTTGAGAGGATAAATATGTAGACAACACGACCATGAAGTATGCCTGTGACAATTCGATGGAAAGACGAATTTTGGCATATGGCAGAGCACGGTAAAGGATTTGAGCAGTGCGACAGGGGATGCCAAAGCATGCATGAGAAGCGAGCTCGAGGCACTTGGAGAGCACTTGCAGCGGACTATCGCAAGTCAGGTGGAGCTAATCTTCAATAGATTAGATGACTTGGAGGTAGATAGTCGACTAGCTGTGCCAGAAAGGAAAGTCGATATGTTCGCAGAGGAGCTAGATGACTTGATCGAGGAGAGGGTCGCCCATTTCACTAAGTGGGAGGTGCAATGGCACAAGGATCTCAAGGGACAAGTCACGGAGCTCCAAGAAGAACTAGCTGCTTGTAAGAAGGAGCTTACAAGAGGTACGAGGCAGGGGTATATCGCGCTGCAGCCAAGGCAAAAGAAAATGCCGTAGTTGAGATCGCACGATGAAGCGAGAGAGGCGAGGCAGGTGGATAACTTCTTTTGGCAGTTGGAGCGGTACTTTGAAACACTTGACATCGACGACGAGGAGGAAAAGATGCATACGGTGGTCATGTACCTTACGGATACAGCTGCCTCATGGTGGAGGCGTCGCTATACCGATGGGTGCAATGTCAAAACGTGGGAGAAGTTCAAGTGTGAACTACAAAGGCAGTTCTATCCGGATAGCGTCGATGATAAACCTTTGACAGCTGAGGCAGAAGGGAGCATCCACGAGTATGTGAAGGAATACTCGGCTTTGATGCTCGAAATACCAGAGATGTCCGAGAGGCAGCGACTATGCTTCTTCATTGATGGGTTGCAGCAGTGGTTTGCCACAGAGTTGCGGCGAAGGGAACCTCGCGACTTGGCTTCCGCCATGGTGATTTTCGAGAGGTTAGGAGACTTCAAGCAACGTGAAAGGCCGAGATCTCCAAGGCACGAGCGTGCCAAAGATGGGGGAGATGGTAGGTCGAAGAGTGGCTCGCCCAAGGCAATCGATGATGAGCGGAGTGGGGACAAGGTACGTCGCCGCCATCACAAGGAGGAGAAGAAGCACGAGGGAAGTCGCAAGCATGGTAACTCTCGTGACCACAAGGCTCGTGTGGGGCCTAGAAGAGGATGCTTCTACTATGCAGGTCCGCATTACAGGAAGGATTGCCCACACAAGGGCAAGATGATTGTATTCCTCGAGAAGCACAAAAGCAGCAAGGGAGATTCTTCCAGCAGCGACGGGGAGGCACGCATAGGGGCATTGCAGATGGTCAATGCGTTCGTGCAGAAGTCAAAGGAAGAAGCTACCAAGGGGAAGAACAGTAAGAAGAGACGGGGTTTGCTCTACGCAACGTTGGACGTTTCTGGGAAGAATCAAGAAGCGTTTGTGGATACCGGGGCCACCCACAACTTCATGAGTCCGAGGGTTGCCGAGTGGCTTGGGCTAAAACCAACTAAGGATGGGAGTTGGTTCACGGCCATGAATGCCGAGGAGCGACTGCCGAAGGGAGTCGTCAAGAACGTCGATTTGAGGATCAGCGGACGGACAGGGAAGGCCGACTTCAACATCATCGACATGGATGAGCTTGGGGTGGTGCTTGGGATGGACTTCATGGAGAAGTCGAGCGCTACGCTTAATCCATATTGCGGGGTGATGATGATGGCGGAGTGGATGATCCCGTTGGTGTCCAAGGATAGGGCTGACGCACGTAAGGAGATTACAGTGTTACAGCTGGACAAGGGATCAACGCTATGCTATGGTGAGAGGCAGATAGGGCCGAGGACCTACGCAGTTGATATGGGCATAAAAATAGTCACGACCTAGAAGTTCAAGCATTGCTTGAGCTTGATTCATCTTCTTTCTTGCTGAGCTCAAGGTGGAGTGCATCCCTACCTTTAAAGGGGATGCAAGGTGGAGTACATGAAGAAGATACTGAAAGCATATTACAGTTTCCTCATGGAGTGGTTTGTTAATACAAGCCAAGGTGGAGATTGTTGATATATGTCTTGTATTTATGTCCCACATCGGTTACTCAAAGAAGGTTGCAACTTGACCCTTAGTATATAAGACATCTTGTCCCACATTGCTTGGAGAGAGAAGATCACTATTTTCTCTAAGTATAACTAAGGTGTCTTGTATAGTGTTTAAGGGCAAGAGAGAAGAGTCCTTCTTGGAGTAGGCTAAGAGATAAGAGTCCTTCTCTGAGTAGGAAAGAAAGGATAGTCTTTCTTTGGGTAGGCAAAGAAAGAAGAGTCCTTCTTTGAGTAGGAAAACAATTGAGAGATACACGTGAGGGAGTGTTGTAAATCTGACTTGTGCAAAGTGGATTTGAGTTCTCTCATATTTCTTGTGTTTTCATATTTGGTTATCGTGTTCTATACATATTTATCTAGAGCGATTTCGTAACACAAATCTTGGAAAAAATTTCCCATTTTGGAAAATTGGACAATGGGTTCGAAAACCGCTACAAGGTTAGGATGAAATCTTTTCACAGTTTTTCTAAATTCGTTATGAAACTTACAGTTTCCTACCCCATCACAGTTCCAAAGCACAATGTCCATACTCCACTCAAGACGGATATAAGACAAAGACATACCTTCAGGTAGTAAGGGGAGTGTTTTTATGCACTCTTCTTCCTGGTTTTGGCTGCGTACTTAAGCAAGTTGAATTCTGTGATCTGACTCTCGTTCTACTGATATTTCTAATAATTATATCTTCAAGAAGATCTCTTCATTCTTCCACAAAATATTGAAATGATGAGTCTCTTCAATCCGAAGAGGTATTTGAAGATACATCGCAGATCGAAGAAGGTTGTGAAGTGAAGGTTGAGGCCTGGTCATTTCTCGAGATGTCCGGTGGCTTGCCTTCAGCGGGGGAAAAGTGGGATGCCGTTAGAAGGTCAGCACGGGGGTTCAGAAGGTGGGGGGGTTAGCTGGGGAGGTTACGACAGCTCTTAGAGAAGAGAGAAGCTGGGGAATAGCAATTGTCGCTGCCGAAATAGGGTTTGGGACAACTCTGTATGAGTTCAATCTACCGTCTTTATTATCTTAATTTCTAGCAGCCGTTTGATATTCTTCTACTATCATCTCAATTGTTACACGGTGAATACACTTTTTTCCTTAAAAGTGTCATAAACGACACTGAATTGTTACTTTGTACTTGTCACATCAATTGGTTACGAGCTACTTACCTGTGAAAATAACAAAAATAAAAGTAGTTGAACGGAAAGGGCAACAAGGAATTGAGTCGAAAATGGCTAGATTTTCAGGTAGTCTCTCTCACTTATTCTATGCATCTATGTCCAGCTAAAAGGATCAAATTCCCATCTTAGCTTCGGACAGGAAACCATAGAACTCTAACTTGAGATCGAATAAGCAAGTTTTCAAGAGAAAAGCGTCCCCATATGAGGAGTTTCTTGCTACTAAGCTCTAATTTACTTATTGAATTTACTACATCAAGTGCTTTAAACTAGGTAGCATGAACACGGACACCGCATCTATCACTGACACCCACCGGGATACGTGCAATTTACCAAAACACCAGATTTTGGACACCAGTAGATTTTGGTGGGGAGGGTGTAGTGTTTGGGGGCATGAAGGGTTGAGAATGTTTTTTCTTTACTTTTTCGTTGAACTTGTTTTTCAAGTAAGTTTCTTTCTTGCCTTATTTCTTCTTATGTTTGAGCAACAGGCATGGACCAGGTTGCCAGTTCCTCGGTCGAGATTTTGCAGGACGCTGAGCTCTCTGGATGAACATTGTTTACCCTCTTATCTGGTGCCATTTCATAAGTGGAGTTTCACTTATTCCAAAGCTACTTCTGGCTCCGAGCAAAGCACAATTTTGGATGCTCATGGACAGGGAGAAACCAAGGCAATTGAGCCTCAATTACCAAATTCTTTCTTCGAAAGACATTTTTACCTTTTACATTTACATTCAGGATGGGCATAATTCGTCGGTAATTAATGGCCAGACCCTGGCTGAGTTGTTGTATGAGATGCCTAAGCTGTCTAAAGGTTCAAGCTTTTTATCTAACAAATAACATCTCATATTTCTAACAAAATAACATCTCATACCCTTTAACTAATTTTTGAAAGTTACTATATTATAAGCACTGATGTGAGATCATGGGTGTTTTTAATTTAAAGTAAAAAATAAATAACTTTTGTAGGTGGATGAAAATAACTTTTTGATAATTTACTTGTGTAATATACTTATTTACAATGAAAGTTATCTTAACATCACCTTTCTAAATGGATATAAGAAATTTATTTATTAAGTGTCATCTACGGTCATTTTGTCGCAGTAGAACTAATTTAAGCACTTTTTATCCAAACACTTTTATAACTTTAAGTTAGTTTAAAACTACTTTTGCAAAATAGTAAATTGATTCTACAAAAGTAGATTAAATCTGATTTTTAAAACTAATTAACATTTAAGCAGAATTTTACTTTTTAGAATCAATTTCAAACGGGCTTTAAGGAGTGTCAATTTAATCCTCTGCCAGAGAAAGAGAGTGTCAACTCCAAACATATTCAATTTCTATTTTAAAGTTAAACGTTTTTTGTCTCAGTCATAATAGCTTTTGACTAAAACACATAATCAATTCCAAACTATAAAGTTATTTAGGCCTGATATATATTTTTTTCTCAAATTTCCTTTTCATTTGACATTACATACATATTGAGAAACATTTTAAAAGATGAGATTTGGAGGCCAAAATCTAATTCATTTGAAGCAACACCCAATTTTTCATTACAACTAAACGAAAAAGATGCGAACAAAAAGGATCAAGGGGATCTACATCCATCCTCACACGTTTGTTCGTAGTGGGTGCTAAAAGATCATCGTTTTAACTTTTCTATTTTTCTTGCTCTCAAACCAAGTTCACAAGCAATACGTTTTTCTTGCTCTTGTGCCAACCATCCTGCCGGTTTAATTACCAAATCTCTCTACCTTAAAAGTGTCATGTGTTTAACAATGTTTCTACACATTTACATGACCAAAATACCCTCAAAGATACTCCATATTACTAATTTTCTGGGCCTTTTTTCAGAACCGATGCAAACACACGTTTGCTCATCACAACTCCTCGAATCGTCACAATAGTAGGAAAACAGAGATAACTGCACCATCCCTGCCACAATCGTACCCCATCCCTACAGATTATTTTTTTGCAGCGCAAGAACTTGAAGAAGTTTACTCTCCTCACAACAACTTGCAGATGAACTTCAGCCGAATAACAACGCGTCAAGAACCTGGCTCATATGCTACCAAGAACACGCCTCCAATGATGAATTCACGATCAACCTTCCGCCGGCCACCAAAACTGCATCTGAAATCTTGTACAAAACTAACTTTGGCTTTCTGGAGAAGCGGAACTTCCTCTCCCATAATACTACCGGTATGCCGACTTTTGATTGAATTAGACCAACTACACCTGCTCTCTTTTCATCTGTTTTCCACGATTTTGCTCATCTTACTCATGGGTTCACTGCTTTCATGCTTCCTTTGGCTTTAACATTTCATGCGAGATGTTTAAACGTATGCACGAATGCACACCGTTACTTTACACTCTTTGCTCACCACATGTTTGATGAATTGTTTCCGTTTTCCGCTTTTGCTTGTTGCTTTTCAAACCAAATAATCAACTGATACTCGAACAACTTTGTTTTTGAGCCAACACAACTATACAACAGTTTTACTCCTGAGGATAATGTCTATAATTGGGGTTCATGCATCAAAATCAACAACACAATACGCTATTAACAGCCATCTTAGATATGTCAATGCAGGACCTTGTTGCTTGGGGGATTCCCCCAATTACTGCCTTTTTATCCTCAGCCCGTCAGCTAATCAATTTAGATATGACCAACCCTTTCTAATCTATAAATAAACTATTGAAGGCGATGGATTTGAACCTGCGTAATGTAGTTCCCCTTCAGATGAATCTTTTTAAATTCCAGGAAGGTGCTTCCTTGTTCATTCGCATTACCTTGAGTCAGACAACTTATGCACGGATTGATGGCAATCTGAAGAACTCCGCATGACTAGAGAAATTGTACCTGAATTTGTGTGTAGCACTATTGCTTCCCAATGCTTCACCAACCTTAACTTTAATCGTCCATGGCCATTGTAGGCCTGTGCGTACATCTCTCTCTCTCTCTCTCTCACACACACACACACATATTGATGTTCCTTCACAGTAAACTTCTCTTCTCCTCTTTCACGTCTTTTGCCTCAAAACCGAATTCATATGCACACCCACACGAACACACAACGCTGCCCTTACACATGCATGATCACTCACACACACTGGTTGTTCTTATGGATTTGATTTTTGTGGTTTGGTCTACAATTTCTGTACTATTTTTTGGGTTAGGCCAGGATTGATGGAAAATTGAACCATAATCATCCATGGCCATTGTAGGCCTGAACGTATAAAACTCTATCTCTCTCTCTCTCTCTCACACACACACATACTGATGTTCCTTTACTGTAAACTTCTCTTCTCCTCTTTCACATCTCTTTCCGCAAAACCAAATTTATATGTACCAAGAAAACACGACACTGCCCCTAGACACATATGCTCACTCACACACTGGTTGTTGTTCTTATGGATTTTATTTTTTGGTTTTGTTTATAAGTTTTATACTATTTTTTGTGTTAGGGTTGATGGCAATTTGAATAACTTCGCAAGCGAGGACAAGTCGTACCTAAACTTGCGTGTAGCAGCATCACTTTCCAATGCTTGACCAACCTTAATCATCCATGGCCATTGTAGGCCTGCGGGTACATAACTATTAATCTCTCTCTCTCTCTCTCGCATTTACACTGATATTCCTTTACTGTAAACTTCTCTTCGCTTCTTCTACATCGTTCTCCTCAAAACCGAATTTATATGCACCCCCACAAGAAAACACAACACTGCCCCTAGACATGCATGCTCACTCACAAACTATGGGGGTTGTTCTTATGGATTTGATTTTGTGGTTTTGGTTACAATTTCCTTATTATTTTGCGTCTTGGGATTGGGGTCTCTTTAGTGATTTCTTATACGTTCTTTCTATCCTCTCAAACAAGCATTTGATAAAAATAGTCAATTACCAGATTTATTTATATTTGGTCTCTTTGGTTTGTTTATTGTATATATGGTTGGGTTGAAGGGAAAGATGGAATAGCAAATAGATTTGGCACCATTTTCATGGTTTTGGCAAGTTAATGCATGGCATCACCAAGAAATCGAGTTGAGCTTTTATCTTGGGCTTGAAAGAAAACCGAGAATAACCGACTTATCCAATATTTTGGTCCACTACTGTTTGTAAATTTGAAAACGTCAGCTTCGGTTCATAATGTTCAAGAATTTGAGGCCAACTATCTTCAAGGCACTAAATTACTTCTTAAAGCCTAGATGTTAGTTTTTTGTATTTCCTTGGCAACAAAATTCGTGAACATATAATGTTCTACCTTTTCTTTCCCATCATATGTAGTGTATCTCGAATCTAGAAACAATTATGTAATTTTGGAGTCAAGTTATATCTTATAGAGATGGAAATCCATCATGTAGTGGTATGAAAATTTGACGTTAGTTAAGTATTTTCGTATATTTTGTGACTTGTCATCATATATGGATTATAGTAGTTCGTTAGGGATCAATTACTACCACGGTTGTTTTTCAAGGCTTTTGGGAGATTAGCTCTGTCATGCATTTGTTTAAAATTTCATTTAACTGCAGTTTATTCTTGAAGTTAAAGCTTCACATAGTTCTATTTTACAATTGTATTTATGTTTTTATATGTTTTCTCCAAATCTTGATTGTTGGTTTTTGAAGAGCTGCTTAAGTTAATCCCGAGGATTGGACCAAGGTGGACGACAAAGCCCTCTTTCCTTCATTCATTGCTAGAGTTGTGAACTTTTGATGAAATTAATTTAAGATGTCTATGAAAAGGTGATGCTATGCATGGCCCTTATTATCTTCTCCTTCTTTTATTTTATAGATAATTTACATACACGACACGCCTATGAATGGGTTGGGTTGGTGGCCTAAAAGAAGATAGCTCTATTGTCTTTATTTCCCTTTGCCTTTTGAAATTGGCCTACAAGAAGACAGCTCTACATGACTGTTCATGGGAAAAGATTAATGTATATATTGTTTGACTTTTATGAAATTGCTCTTGCTACAAGTTGGAGGATGCCTATAACTTCATTGTAGTCCATATAAAGGGTCCTTTGGCATGAAACAAGTGACTTCTATGTGAGAATAAGGAAGTGTGTTCCGCATGTCATGCTATCTTGACAAACTTCAGTTTTCTTGAAGTGTTAAAGTGGAAATCTAATGCATGAATCCTTTTTGTTTTTTTTACAGGTTTTTGTATAGATAATAGGTTCCCACCTTGCCAAACCAGTAGCAAATTATCAAGTGACTTCTATGTGAGAATAAGGAAGTGTGTTCCGCATGTCATGCTATCTTGACAAACTTCAGTTCTCTTGAAGTGTTAAAGTGGAAATCTAATGCATGAATCCTTTTTTTTTTTACAAGTTTTTGTATAGATAATAGGTTCGCACCTTGCCAAACGAGTAGCAGATTATCATATGAAAGACTGGAAGTTGTAAAACCAAGAGAAAAATATTGACCTGGTCGTTGCCAAGATAATAGAGCCTTCTTTCTTTTGTACATTCATTAGTGTCCCATCATACTTTATGATCTTATTAATCTTAAGACACATAACAACAAAGAATTATGTTGTTGCTGGTGCTGAATTTCAGTAGTTCCATTGGAAATGTTCAAGAATGATGGATACTATGATGAAAAGAAATGCTTGCTTACATTAGCCAACTCACAACTTGTGAGGTCCCATAAAGATAGGGGTTTTAATTTTATGATGGGGGTCTGGTTGGTTTGGCATGAGTGCCATACGAACTCAATTTGGTTTTATCTTAGATCCCAAATAAAAGAAAACGTAGATTTAGGTATTTTCATGTTAATTTTACTGTTATTGCGGCAATTTTTATTCTTACAATCGGACATGATTAACACTCTAATGTAACTTTTACAATAGGTGTACTTGAGAACTCAGAGATCAAATGGAAAATTTTGTGCCGACTTTTATCAATTTAGAGATATGTTTTGAACACCAAGTAATGAGCCTTAAGTCTTACTAATTTAGTTTTGGTAGAACCATGAAAGTTCATCATTGGTGTGAATTAGATAACAGATTAGGATGGAAGATTGTTTTACACCTCGAAAATATGAAGGGGAGCGATATATGAGTGAGTGAGTGAGGGAGGGAGGGAGGGAGGGAGGGAGGGCGGGCAGAATGACGGTTGTAATAGCTATGTCTCTTCATGCAGGGATATTAGTTATGATCTTGGGAGTAGTCTTGTAAATGTGCTGTATCAGCAATGTTGACAACGGGTGTTGTTGGCAGTTGTCACCAATGGTTGTTAGCAACGACAAATGGCACCTGATGAAGCGACGGTACATGGNGGTGGCTATCGGTGGTTTTTATTTGTGAAATATACTAACATTTAATAAACGAATCTTTATATAAATGGGTTTTAACAGCCCAACTCCACCAAACCCACTGTTATCTTGAACCAACCTATCGTAACCCATTTTGTAACTGAGTAGGTTGAGTAAGTTAAAAGCTCACACTTTTCTTGGGTAGGGTAGGGTTGCTATAGTGCTATTAGGTCCACATTATCTGTCTCCTTTAGTCTTGGTCATGGTCAGACAATTTGCATATCTTTTTTGTTTTTGGCAAAACAAGAGTAATTATTTGAATGCCGAGACTTTTTGCATCGTCAGTGTTCACATGTCATAGACATTGGAATGCAATGTTAATGAGACTACTATTACCCACACTCTTCGCAGCCTCACTGTGGAAAGGGAACTCACTTCCAGATCATTGGGCAAATCTAGAAACAAAGCGAAGTTGTGTGCACAATGTGATCGAGTGTGTGCTACTTGCTGACTGCATTAGGGTAATTTTTGAAAGACAAAGAGGTGTTGACATAGTTTGAGAAGCTGAAAAGAGGTGGCGGAAGTGATAATAAGTTTAGAATTCATGGGATCCGTAGTTTATGGACGAAAATTGCTCACAAAAAATTTTAAAAATATTTACGTGCAACGCACGTGTAAAACAACTAGTACTATATAAAAGGTGGAAGATTTCAAATTGCGTGATAAAGGGTCCTAACGGCGTACCTTTTATTGTCAAAACATGGTGAAGCCCAAAGGCTTACTCCTTGTCTGGTATTGTTTCTGAAGCCGAGCAATTTACCCCTAAACGAGCATCTTGCGTGATGGTGAAATGGGCCGCACCCACCACTACCGTTTGTCTCATAGGCTAAGCAACACAGGATCTTCCTGCGACACGGGGGCGAATAGCTGGACGTGATGGTGCAAGCTCGAGGGGAGGCATCGCCGTCCAGGAAAGGGGAGGCGAGGAGGGAGAGAAGAGGTGGAAGGCTGCGACGCGTCAGAAGGAAGGAGTCAGAGAGTTTGGGGTCAAGAGAGAGGATATGGAGGTAAAGTGGGAGAGGGAGGCGGAGAAGAGGGAGGGATAGGTGGAAGGCCAGGAAGGCGGTGTTGACGCCTCAAAGGGGTGAAGGGCAAAAGGACGGGGAGTTGAAGAAGAGGAGGGAGAAGGAGGCGGAAAAGAGGGAGAGGTGAAAGGTCAGGAAGGCGGTGGCAGCAGCATACAGGGAGGAGATCAGAGGGTCTGGAAGGCAAGGATGGAGAGAGGCGTAGAACGGGGGGAGACATCACTTGTGCCAGAACCTGAAAACCGTGTCATGGCATGTGCCTTTTTTGCCTTAAAAAGTATGAAATGACGAATCTATCTTGTAACTTAACTAGAAAAACAAACAGATGGACTAAAAACGTGACATAAAACAGTATAATGACGATTTTCAAGGATTTAACAATACAGAGACTGAAATAAAAAGCCAAGCAAAGTACAAGGGAGAAAAATGGCTTAAACCCTAGGACACATGTAGGACTATATGCAGATAAATTAAACTCGAACTTTACAAGGAAATGTCACGAATGATATTCGTTAAAAATTAACAGGTAACACGAGTAAAATTCATATCAGTTAAGATAATCAGATTATAGTAAAATCAAACCTAATTTATCTTTAAGTGCAGAAGGTCATCTACAATTTACAGAAACATTCAATGGTTCCACATATACAGATGCAAAAGTAGTAAGGAAGTATTGTTCTGTATAACCATATTTACATCTTGTATTTACAATACAGAGAGGTCACTGCTTACCACCCACTCACGTCGTGGTAAATCCGGATCCACTGCATATGTGCATGGCTTTGGTGACATCTCAGCAACTGATAACCCAACTTAACGAGTGATTATTCACCTAGCAGTAGCAGTAGGAGCACCTTCTCTAAAGAGAATATTTGCGACTGGTGCAGGAAGCCATGCTGAATTGCCACCAGCAGTGGGACCATCTTCAGCATGGCCATCACCATGCATTTGAGTTTTACGGCCCTTCTTCAGTCTTGCTCCAACATTTTTTCCAGCGAACAAACCAAGCTTCACTGATGTAAAAACGCCAACTGCAATCGCTAGTGGCCGCACAGCCCAGTGAAAATCCTCAATATGCTGGTACTTACCAACAACCCCAGTACAAGTATCGAAAGAAACTCGCTCCACTTCAGCCGGATCTGCCAAGAAGATACTGTTTTCATCTTTAAACACAAATCTTCCTGGGAACCTCACAACAAGGCATCCATTTGGAAGTACTCGTGAAATTCTCCCAGTTTCCCATGCTCCTCCCCCTTTGTGAGGCCAATCAAACCTGGGAGAGAGAACATCTGCCTTCAACCTCACAAACTGTCCCACGTGATATGGCTCTACCATTTGGAGCTCAGAAGAATGTCCTCTCCAGAGAGCGTCTAACCCTATGACACCAACAGCAACGCTTCCATCGCGTTGTATCGAGTGCAGAATGCCTGTAGGTGAGTGTTTCTTATTCTCCTTCGTCAAACGCACCCAATCACCCACTGCCAAACCAGATGTTACCCTCTCCAGAGTTGAAACATTTACTCTTAGGGGGTTGTGAATTCCATGTACCCGCACAAGAACAAATCCGTCCTTATCAGTGTCCTTCTCAACCCCAACTACGTTTCCTTCTGCTACAATCATGTTTTGAGGTTTCCAAGAGTTTGGTGACGTCCTTGAACGAACTATATCACCCACTTGGAGATGATCCTTTGAGAGGAACCATGTGGAGTACTCACGTGCATTTGATTTCTCTGGAAGTATTCTGCTTCCAAGGCCAAGCCATTCTCCATCGTTGTACACGGCATTCTGTGAGCTGCAACGTGCAAAGTTTACACGAGTTTGACTTCCCAAGCTAAAAAGATGAAAGCTATTACAGGTCTATAATTTCTACCCTTTGGACAGTTCTTATTTCCACAGTAATGCAACAAGAGTATATCTGGACCATTTGTCTTTTCTCTTGCTATTCTTCTGAAACAAGTGGTCCTTCTGTTTTCTTTTTGAGTTTGCCGTCTTTAAATACATTTTACCCAGAGGGGTTCGGCCTGGAGCCATAAGCCCCTTTATGACCACAAATAAATATTAACTTTATGACCATAAATCTTAATCAATCAGGTACTCTTTGAAAGGTGTAACAGACAAGTCACTCGTGAAAGTAAAGCCCCTTCTCTGATCAACTTTTTCCTTTTCCACCCTCTTGCTTACCTATTTCCAGAACTAATGACTCTTCATCCATGCAAACTGCAACTATGTGCTCCATGTCCCACCCACCCAGACAAGGGGGACTGTTGAGAAGATATGTGTACACACAAATAGATGAAGAAAAAAATATCTCCCAATATGTACAGTGATTTGTTGAAATTTAACAGGTAAGCTAATATGTTAAAGCAACAACCTCTAACTACTCATATCATATGCATGAAATAACAATATTCATCGAAAAGGTCCAAGTAATTTTGAACAGATATATACAAACATAGACAGCTATGTAGGTACATCCAGCAAAAACCTCTAAATTTTGGAATTCAAATTTATTTGAAATAGAAGTCCTGAAGGACTTATGTGCCACAAGATAACGCTTTGGATAGGAGAGAATGGAGACTGATGACTCCGACTACTTTGGGACTTGAGGCCTCTTTTTAGGGTAAAATTCAGTTGGATACTTAGGCTAATTTATGAAGATCACAGAAACTTTGGATAGGAGAGAGTGGAGGCTAATAACTCCAACAAGTTTGGGATTTGAGGCTTATTAAGTTGAATTGAGTTGGATGCACTTAGAGCTGATTTGCGAAAATCACGCTCATTGGTATTGAGATATACCAGTGAGTTTCTGTAGTTGCTCATACTTGCATTGTGGTGGTTGCTGAAGTAATTTGGCAAGTCGGTTTGCTGGGGTGAGCACTATTTGGATTAGATGCTGATGGTTGTTGATTTAAGCTTTACAGGTTAGAGAAAGGGTTTCTGTATTCTGGGTTGGCTCCGGATTTACTAGTCTCCTTTACATTTACATATGTATAAGCATCTACATTTCGAGATACAAACCTATGTTCAACACGGAAAATGGGTTGAAAATGCAGAGAGCTTTTAGTATTGTGTCCTTCATTGTCAACTCTGTGAAACATTTACCGCATATTATGGGGCTAATTTGACCAGGAGAAAAGGAAAGGAACACCCCTTTGTGTCAATTTACTATTTTGAGTCTAGGAGGCAATGAAGAAGGCCAACTATAACAGTTCAAAAGGGAACCTCCCTTCCCCTCCCACATTGAAAAATAACGCATCTACAATACACTTAAGAACATAATTTTCCTCTACATGCAACTTTGTTATCACACTCTTTAAATCAAAAACCAAATTGATAGAATACATACACACTGTTTTGGATTCCAAGTTTTCATTTATGACAATTGACAAGCAGGGAACTATTGAAAAGTCTTCAGTTCCTTGAATACTATGGTTTAAGTTGGATATGCTTTTGGTCAGTTCTTCTTTTCTACTCTTATAATTTTTTCCTGTCTTTCTTTTTTTTTTTTTTTTCTTCCTTTTGGGAGGGGGATGGTGTAGTTGCAGGTTCTTTTCTTCGAATAAGTGAAGAGATGGTACTCTTGAAATCATATATGCTCAGCTGTATTATAAGGGAACAGTTAGATCAGTCATGTTTTTGGTTCCACCTTGTATACATGGCCCTAGATAAAGTGAAAATCAATTCAACTTGGCATGTTTAATGCTTATTTATGTTTTTGATTACCAATATTAAAATTTTAAAAGTGAAAATCAATTCCACTTACTGAAATGTGCCTGATGACAGATTGTACACATTTATCAAATATTGGAAGTCATAGTCATGGCAATAAACTAACAACGGATATAAACTAGGAAAGTGAATCAGATGAGGTAACAACCTAAAGGCTTTTGTTAAAAGATCTACCATGTACCCTAAAGGCTTATGTTATTGAGTATGGGACCAACAATATCAGGCAAGGTATTGGAATTTTTCATGCTTGCATATCTGGTCCCTTTTATAACAGTGCTATTTGGGGACAGTTTATTTGCGCACTTGGTGGTGGTGCACCTTGTTTCTCATTCATTTGTCTCTCCACGTGCATTCGGGGGCTTGCCGTGAGGAGAAATGTTAAACATGATATACAGTGTTGGGTCCATTGACTCCATTCTCTACTAACTCAAGCCTTTAGAGCACGTGGTAACTTAACAATTCGAGTCACCTAGGGTAACTGCAAAAGACAGAAAGTAACAAACCTTGCAAATGCTCGCAGAATATCAGCCACTAAAGGGCGATTGCGCATATCATACTCGAAGCAGCCACTGACAACATTCTCAACTGCAGGAGGCAGTCCACTTGGAAGATGTGGTTTTTCTTGCTTCATCACAACTGAATGATATATTTCTTCGGCAGATCTACCAAACCAAGGCTGAACACCAGTAAACATCTCGACAATGCTGCATCCAAAGCCCCAAGAGTCAGTCTCAAATGTTATTGGACCTCTTACTTCTGGTTCCCATTGTTCTGGAGCCATGTAGTTTGGGGTGCCGAGCCTAATATTAAGATCTGAATTTGGCAGTGGAATTCCACGGAGTAGATATGGGATCCCGATATCTCCTAGAATCGCTTGGTCATGTTCATTTAGGAGAAAATTAGTTGGTTTAAGGTTCAGCACCAGGACGCCTGTTGCATGCAACGCTTGAATTCCTTCAGCCAACTCAATACCATACCTGTAAACATTAGCAAACTATGAGGATATGCATGTAGATTCTAGAGTTTCAGCATGCAAAGTATATTACCTCAAAACATCAGGTAATGGAAGTTTTCCTCCTTTCAGTCGAGCCATTCGATCACCCACTGAACCCTCATAGAACTTAATTGCCACACAGATCTGCGTGTGGTGAAAGAATAAGCAATGGAACTAGGACAAAAACCATAAGATATACTCAAAATAGAACATAAGTCAATAGTCACCTTCCCAGATATGACTGAAATGCCATGCAACCAACAAACCCCCGGGAGTTGTCTGAACTTCAAAAATAATGCCTCAAAATTATCCAAAAATTTTTGCATGTGATCCTCCTTTATTGGATGTAACATCTTGACTGCCACTTCATGATACTCATCAAAATCATCTGCAGACTGGTGATGTGTTGCCAACCAGACATCGCCAAATGGCCCTCGCCCAATCCTATGCTTAAGTTTCAAAGATGCAGGATCAATCCATGGACTAGCCTTGCTCGGTGTAGCTACAACAGTTTTAAACTGGCCAGGATCTCCTACGTAAAGTTCATAATCAAAAGAAGCTGCTGGTGGGGTCGCTCCAACCTCTTCGGCCATATATACTGAAAAAAGGCATCAAATCAACAATGAAGTTCATGTTCTCTGCGACAGCCCGCAATGTCCAGTATAGAGACAAAAGTGATGACAGAGTCAAATACAATAATCGCTTCGTTCTATACTGCAAAATTAAAGAAATACAGGACGAACGCGAGTTACGCCTCATACTGGGGAATAATACATATAACCAACTACATAACCTTAGAAGCATGAAGAGATCATTCATTTATTCCACTTCTTTGAACCAAGTAGTAACTTTAAACTTCCAGCCAGGGATCGTTCACTTATTCCATTCCTTGGAACTATAGTTGCTTTAGACGTCCACGCAGACTCTGAATTCCCAAATCCATACAAGTACTCATACCTTGGTTACTCAAAAAAGGTTCACAAAGCCTACACGTAATTATGCCTCGCGATAAATTTATTACGGTCTAGCAGGATATGACTTGCAAACTTTTTGTCCGCACGAGTCCATATTTCATGCAAGCTTTTCGGAAGGATGCATTCCACTTCATTTAGAAACCCACGTTTCAAAACATGGCAGACTGAATTTAGCAACCACAACAATTTTGTCCTACTACTTCTATCTCAAATAATCTTCGTGAGAAAGGGAAGAATTAAGAGCTTCTACAAGTGCACCGCGGATATATAAAGCCTTGTGTGCGTTGGACAGGAACTAGTTTCCCCAGCCAGGCACGCTAAAGAGGTGAAATATATAGAGATCCAGCTAGAGTTGATCTATCCATACTAGCAGGGGAGGGGCCACCTACAGCAACGAGCTTCATTTGGGGGACAGCTGTTTTATATGCTTAGGCGGTTTCCTAAGGTCTGAATCTTTGCATCTAATAAAGTATAATATCAAGATTGAAATTTCTAGAACTCTCTATTAAGTATAGAAATAGTTGAAAGAGGCTCCATCTACGCAATCTATATAAACCTGATACTGCCATTCCCAGCTTAATATCTCGGCATACCCAGTAAGCCAAAAAGACCATGTTTAACGTTCTGTCTACTGCAGTTATGTCTCAAGAGTGCAACAAAAATTATCACCAACTAAAATCAAGTCAAGACAGCTTAAGGCCCTGCTATTCCCAGAAAACGAAAAAGCCGCAATAGAAAGAGGCAGTAACTTCAAGGATGACTCGAGCTGAACGTAGCCTCTACGTGATACAAACAAGCAATCTGCCCTGATTTCAAGTACAAGCAGTGTTGGACCTAAGTCGCCAAATCCTTCTAACTTGGGAAGCGCTCCCGCTCCCAACTCTCGCTCTAGCGTCGGCTTCGCCAAATGCTGTCGCGCTCTTACTACGTGTCCAATTTGCCCGCTCTCATGCTTCCCACCTTCGCTCCCGCGCTCAAGCCCGTCGACTAAAGTGACACTGCCCTAGTACTATAAGTAACTTCTTTCGGTACTTCATATGCTATCTTCTCAATTCACACAGCAAATCGACGAGCCAAAATCGATTGTGAGGTACAGATCATCAAATTCACCAAAAGTTAAGTAACGATCCAGGAAAAACTTACCAGTGGACAAATAAGAGAGAGATGCCGGCGGCCCGAAAGAGAAACCACCAGTTTCAGCGCGAAAGCTGCACTAGGAACCTGCAGTCGTAGTTTCTAACCCTAGAAGTGTGATTTTATAAGTTTGTTGAGGATGAGAGAACAGTAGCGTAGAGGATGAAGAATCTGTTGTTTTGAGCAGCGAAAGCTTCTCTCCTTTCTGACGGTTGTGAAGGAAGGAGCTTAGAAACACGCCACTCCGTCGAGAGAGTACAAATGGAACGAGGGGCCCCAGAGAGGAGCCATGGATAGCGATCCCATTTTTGTTTGGCTGCTCGGTGGTTAACGATTTTTTATTAATTATAGGACAAATTACACATAAAACCTTATAGTTTGACACTTTGTGCGCATTTCACCTAAATATTTCAATTTTGTCACGATTCACCTTACGGTTCATTAATTTGTACTCAATTTACCAATCAACAGGTTGAAGTCCAATTTCTTGGACGTCCGTCAAAATTCAAGGGGTAAGATGGTCAATTCATATCGTTTTTCCACCTTGGCAGCCAACATCAGCATACCAAGCACCCCCATCACACCTCTCTCTGTGCATATTCCCGCACCCGAAAAGCACCACCACCACACCCACTTCGCTGCCACCACCAACAACACCATACACAATTGCGTCTCTGTCAGTAAGCACGACTCCTCACCATCCACAACCACCACAACCAAATCAAATCCCAACAACTGCCACCGATGAAACCCCATACCATAGACCACAGTACCACCGACCATAACCATCGCCATATACACATAACGACCACCCCCAAACTTCGGATTCTAACCCTTAAAAACCCATCTTGGATCCAGATCACCCTTGATCTATCTAAGCAAATTGCATAATGGTGGGGGGTGATGGTGATTAAGGATGAGGTGGGTTGTTTGAAGTTTACAGTGGTAGTAATGGTGGCGGATTCCGCAGTTGTTTGCAATCTAGATAGGTGGTGAAGGTGGGTTTGAATTATGGAGGTTTTGTTGCTGGTGTAAGTGTGATGATGATGGTATTAGTGGAGAGGTTGATGATGGTTAATCTCCGCATGTAATCAACCGAGGGATTGTCAATTGGGTTATAGTGGACATGGTGTTTGGGGATGTAAATAACCGATGGTGGACTCGATGGTGAGCGCGATTTGCCCTCAATTTTTGTTATCGTGGCTAGCAGCGGTGGCGCTTAATGGTAAAACAGAGAGGAGAAAGAGAGAGAGAGTAACGACGATGGCGCTTAATTGTAAAAGAGAGAGGAGAGAGATAGAGTAACGACGATGGCGCTTAATTGTAAAAGAGATAGAGAGATAAAGAAGCTGGTGTGGTGGTGAGCGTGTATGATGTGGTTGCCACATGTAAATAGAAAGTTGATGTGGCAGCATGTGAGTAAAAAAATCGTGGAAGTTACAATTTTAGCCTCCGAAGATTGACGGGCATCCAAGAAATTGGACTTCAGCCCATGAATTGGTAAATTGAGCACAAATTAATAAACAATGAGGTGAATTGCGTCAAAATTGAAATAGTAAGGTGAAATGCGCACAACCCCTCAAACTATAGGATTTTATGTGTAATTAATCCTTAATTATATAAGAAAAAAATAACAAAATTATTGCTCAGGTCAAGGATGTTGCTTGCCCTTTGGCACTTTTTTTTTTTTTAAGGAAACGAGAAGTATTTTACGATGATTTAGTGATAACTTATCGATTTTGTCTAAGTTTTATTTGTTTTCCCGACCAATCAATGCACATATTGCCTCCAATTTAACTTTGTTTTGTTATTCCCTCACATGCTTTGTCTTATAGTGAGCCAAGTTAAACAATTTGGGGTCACGGGCGAGTGAATAATAAGATGAGAGATAAAATAAGCGGGGGACAGTTGAAAACGAGAAAGAGGGTTGAATATTGTTGATGAGGAAGAGGGTTGACTATTGTTCGGTTTAGAGCTTAGAGTAACTAATTTAGCCAATTGATTTAATTTTCTGAGAGGGTAAGGTCTGACATTCTAATGGCCGAATACAAACACCTCCATAGTAATCTATGCATTCCAAATATGTACTATTTGAAGTGGATTGTATGTGAGTCTAGGCACATACACTACATGGTTTTCTTGGGTGTTGCTTTTTGATATCGTTATATGGAGGTCATATCCGATAAAAAAAATATCAAGTAACAATCTTGCTGAAATGCAAAAATGTTACTATTTGATCGACAATAAGCCAGTACATGAAATGTACAGAACTCTTATCTCCTATCTAACAGGCTCACGTGGTAGTTGGCAAAAATACAACGCATTTTCTTGTGAATTATGACGCAACCAATGGGTCGAGGCACGTATATGCAGGAACCAATCAATAGTTCAAGTCACACACATTCATAACCAAGCTTGACACGTGGGAATTGCTTACGAGCCCTGTGAACAACGTATGCAAATGAGCAAGCTTGAAATATAAATGAACCACTGAGATAATATTTTTCTCAAGTCCAACTTTCATACAAAAGTGCTTAAGTAGGGGTACTAACCAAGGGTGTTTGTAAGGCACATTAAACATGTATATATCCCCCCATTTAAGAAAATCAATAGCGTTTCCATGGTTGACACTTTATATAAGTATTTCTTAATTTACCGAACGATACATGTTTGACTGGAGCTTTGAATTCCGAACGTTCTTTATTCGTATATATTTTTCATTTCGATCTTAGTTAGTTTACAAAATTGAATGGTCAGCTCTCATTCCAATATCCAACCTTTGATTCGATTGTGTTTTCAATACTGTTTTGAGGACGTTTGTGTAAGCCATTTAAACAAAAAAATATTTCCTCCGTCCCTAATTAATTAATCGTGTTTGACTCGCATGTCTATTTAAGATATGAATTATGCTTATGAATTTTTTATTTTACCTAAAGTGAGAGAAAGAGAGAAGAAATGAATAAAGTTGGTCAGAAAAGAGAAAAATGAATTAACGGATGATTGAATGTGAATATGGGAATTAAATAAAAACATGCAAGAAGGATATAAATTTTTTTGAGACAACTTATAAGAAAATGATCAAAGATTTACGGTCTGTTTGGAACCAATTCTTTTAGAATTTGGATTTCAGATTTGAAATTTAATTCACAATTATTTTTTTGTGTGGAACGAAAGGAAATTCAACTCACGGAAATTCAATTTTGTGTTTGGAGAAAAGAGGAAATGGAAAGGTAATAAATTTTTAGACAATTGTATCATTGACTTACGATGAAAAATAAAGTACAGTAAGTGGCTTCAAGTGTGCTAGTGCCATCACGTGGTAGTGGTGGTGGTGGCAGCACTGCACAGGATAACAACATCGACGATGGAAGTGGTGGGGTGGTCAAGTGATGATAATGATGGTAGTGGTGGTATTGAGGTATAACTGGTGATTATCAACTAATGCCAATAGTGATGCCGGTAACAGTAGTGGTAGCAATAATGGTGGCAGCGGCGGTGATGGTAGTGGCAACGACAATAAAGATGGTGGCAGTAGTGGCGGTGGCGACGGTGGTGGCAGTGATGTTGGTGGTGACAGTAGTGGTGGCAACAATGGTGGTGGCAGTAATAGTGGTGACGGTGGTAGTTGAGGCAGTACTGGCCATGGCTGTAATGGTGGGGGATGCAGTAGTGGTGGCGGTGATAATAGTGGTGGCAGTGTGGTTGTGGTGGCAGTAGTAGTGGCGACGATGGTAGTTGTGGTAGTACTGACAGTAGCGATATTGGTGAAGGATGTTGTAACGGTGGTGGTGGCAGTAGTGTTAGCGGTGGTTGTGGCGGCAGTGACAATGGTAGTGGTGCTGGTAGTAAAAGTGTCGTGGCGATAGCGGTAATGAAGATGGTGGTGGTGGCTTCATTGTTAGAGAAATCCATAAAAAAAGGTAAGAACGATAAATAATTATTTTTAATTCAAGTAAATCGAAATCCGATAAAATCGACAATTTTTTATCGGATTTCACGCTATAAAAACAAATCCAGTCAAATCTCATGAATTCCAATTTATTTTTTTAATGTTATAAATAACAAATTTTGAGGATTTGAAATGAAATCCCATCAATTCAATGGTTCCCAACACACTCTTATTTGTTTCTATAATGTGAAATCCGATGAAAAATGAGTTGGATTT